>VMBQ01003108.1:89054-99854 GCA_007657795.1 Dreissena rostriformis
AAAAAACCTGTCTGCGAGGGTCAATCACGCGTTTTAAATGTAAATGTAGATATTATGTGCACATGTATGCGTACTTAAATTCGGACAGTACGTGAAGTCGGAAACGTAAATAAAGCGTTTAGATGATCAATACTATTAACTCTTATGGTGTTAATCAATACAATTGCCCTTTTTGTTTGCACAAAATTTGGTTTCATTTCTCCCGATTTCCAGAAAATGACTTGTACATGTACATGTTGCATGAAATCTAAATATAGCGTGTTACAGCGTGTTTGATTTTTATTTTATTCGGATGAAATGTCTACTCCGAATCATTCGCGAGCTACCCCGGTATACTTGAGTAGAAATTCACTACGAAACTTTTAATCTAAATTTAAAGATGCCAATGTTGTCTGCGCTACGAAGTTTTTGTTTAAAAAATAAATAAACCCACGCCAATTTTCGCGCGCTTTTTATGAGAACCATGAAAATGTCATGGGCATATACATGTATTTATGTGTGGCTAACAGAACATGAACTGTACACAACGCGCGCACTAGGCGTCAGGTGATTTACGATTCTTGGAATATACCTGTCCTGATTGGGCGCTTATTTCATCAAATCTTTAAATAGAACCATATGCCGAAATTCATTTGATAGTTTAGAGATATGGCGAACGTTTGTGATTTTTGCATTTCTATCACACTTTTATAGTCAATATTTACCAGAATTAGCATTTCAAAATGGAAATCAGAAATATACGGGATTATCGGGTAATGGATAGAGACGGGAATTTTCGCATGTATGCGGTAATCGATTGTGATTGTTCGTAATCGTTTGTTAATTTATTAAGACACCAAATGACACCTATAGCATTCAAACGCTCGGTAGATTCTTTCTGCAAATTGGTACCGACTTGCCTCGAAAAGAAAAATATGCGTTATTTATTCATTATCACTTTTTAATGAAAGGGATCAATACAATACATTTATTTTCAATTATTTTATTTTTATCAAACACGATGAACACCGCGGTACATATAATGGGTCCGCGGTGATTCCGTGTTTGCCGTATGGCAAACGGCCCCCGCGACATTTGATCCGAACACCCATCGCGGTGTTCATTTTGGTAGGCGAACACAGTTAGATGAACACCGCGGCGAGTGGCGTTTGTTTAAGTACGCGGTGCCTGTACTGTATCTATAATGCATGTATAACTGATAACTATCAGTATGAATATATATATATCTTGTTTTATTCATCCAACATAAAGTGTTATCTTGAAATGTTAAAAATGAAATCTGAACACAAAGATCAGGCACATTTCCTGCCCCATACAAAGATCAGTTTTCAGTCATCTTTCTGAATGGTGGCAATGCAATGTAGGCTGATGCAGTAATTGTAGTCAAATATTGAAATTATGATATATTTGGTAACTCAACTTCCTGTACTCAGCACATAATATACATGTTTAGAAAACTATCTGAAGGAGATGAAACTTGGCAAGATGACATATGACAAAGGATTTCTTGACCTTTCAAGCACAATTTGAGCAGATTGTTTTAGAAGATTAAAAGTATTCCCTTTTGCTCTTCTGACATTCATTACATAAAACGATCTCATAAAGATTGATATATATTGCTATTAAGTTATTATCTGACATTCTCAGCTGCATTTACACTTTTATTGCTGTTCTATATTAACCATGACAAGACGATTTACAATTATCTCTGGAATATAAACTGAGTTAATTTGTTAACAGTAGTTTCATCATGATATGATAATTATATTAATGAATTTCTAGTAGTTTCTACTGCAATTCTGTAAAACCTAAGAGGTTAATAAGTAACAATTATCATTACGGCTGGCTTATACTTTTATGATCTCATGCACTGAATTTCATGTCTGTACTTACAACTTTTCAGTTTTTAACTACTCATGTCCCTTTAAACATTTATCAAAATGTATGCTGTGAAAATTGAAGATTTCTAAAGGTATCTTACATTTTTTTGTTGTATTTCATAATTATACCAACCCAAAAACATTAAAACAAAATAAACATTCACAGGGAGATATCACATATGTATAGGGCCCGGTAGTAATGTCAACTATTTAAAGGGAAAAAAAGATTTTACAAAAATATTGCTGTATAAAAATGTATGAGATAATTGGTTTGATTTGTATGCCCAAAAAGCACTTGCATTTAAGAAAAACAAATAACTAACAAAGGGCAGTGCAAAAACAAACTAGTGCAATTTTCTTTTCTTTTTTTTCTCTTGAACAATTACATGTGTTTCTACTTGCGCATGCAAAGATGTTACGTCCCATTCTTCTGAGTGTCTCTGCTCACAAAAAAGTATTGTGTTTATTGTTTTTGGCAGTATCAGGACCAGGAATCCTTAGCCACATAAAACCTGACGTATAATCAGATTGTCAGTACATTAGCCCAGTGTGTAACATAATTATGCATTGGAGGATGGTAGTTGTGATGTATTAGCAGCACTATTTGCAATTATTGCACTAATATGGTGCATTCACTGCATTGGTATGGTGTATTGGTTGCTATTTTGTATGAAACAATATTAAAGCAGGGCTCAGCTGGTGAGGAAGATGTGGGAGATAACATCTCCCTGGAAATATTAACTTCT
Source organism: Dreissena rostriformis (assembly GCA_007657795.1). Taxonomy (NCBI): domain Eukaryota; kingdom Metazoa; phylum Mollusca; class Bivalvia; order Myida; family Dreissenidae; genus Dreissena; species Dreissena rostriformis. Next base: position 91,681 of record VMBQ01003108.1, read on the forward strand.
CCCTCTAATTACATGAAAATGAAATGACTTCTACTGCTTTTGATGATTTACTTTGAGCCCAAAACTGACCGATAATATAGTAATTAAATTCAGTTAAATACAATAATAACAAAACATTAACACTTAATATGTGTGTTTGTTTATATTTGTTAATGTTTTCCCCCAAAGTGCCAAATGTGAGTTGTTTCTGATTAATCATAATGATGATGGGCGTGGTGTAATGAGGGGAATAAAAAGAGTTGATTAAACGCTGAACAGAAACCACTTCTCCTTTAACTTGCCTCACTTCTCCCTAATTTCAGCTGAGGGAGAACTCACTTCTCCCTCAAATTTGAATGCAGGCTGAGCCCTGATTAAAGTAACCTGATAGCAGATTAACAACTTTCAAAATGTGTTTCATAGATTCCAAAACGAAAAGATAACATAATATAAATAACACTACATTTAATGACTAATAAATTATAATACAGTGTATACAATTATAAACCATTTCTAATAATTTTCATCAGTAATTTGGAAAAGCTGCGTATACAAACATATTTATATATATATATATATATATATATATATATATATTCACACATATGGCCAATTACGGGGTCTCTGATTTAGACATAGAATATGGGGTTCCCACTTCAAATACATTTAGCTCAATACCCTTTTTTATCGGATATACACACGAATTAAGGTATATATGGGTACCTAATATATTATTATATATAAATACGTCATTTATTTAACGTCTTATACAAGGAAATATATAGCGAACTTATTTGTGAGGTATATAAAATTTCAATTTAAGACCTGATTGTGGTTTTCGATTTAAGACCGAGTTGTGGGATTTGATTGCATTACCTCCCCTACACCCCCCTCATAGTAATTAAAGTGGCCTAAATCGCGGGGTTCTATATAGACCCCGTTTTTTATATTGACCTCGTAAGTATAGTCTGAAAACTACCGAGACCCCGTAACTGGCACNATACCCCCTCTTCTTCGAAGAAGGGGGCATACAAATCTGTGAAAATCCCTTAAGTGGGTTACTTCATGAATAATAAACAGAGAACTACAGCTTGTCTACAACATCACACTCTCTTCTTACATGTACATTAAAATTTAATATAATGTTTGCTATTTATTATCATCAATAATTGAATCAAAAATAATTTTTAAATTCCAATAGACAAATTAAAATTTTAAGAAAAATAATCTGTCATTGATAAATTTTCGTTACACAAGGCTTCATTGATAAATTTATCTCTGATTGCTTTAGTAAATTTGACACTATCTGAGAATGACCCAGTCAAAAAGAATTTTGAACACATACCTTAGTTTCAATTGAATTTTAACATGTAAAATTCCACAATAATATTGTACTCAAAACATGACATTTCTGTTATGGTAACAGCTGATCAAAACATAAATGCATCATGCTTTCTTAATTAATAATAAATTTCTTTTAAGAAAAAAACATATTTCACCTTGTTTTTTTTTGTTTTGACATAAAGACAACACTTACTCTATTCCAAGATTTGATATCTTATTCCAACTTCACATACATGTAACAGTGTGTTTTCAGCATACACATATAAACAAAGTATGTGTCCATAGGGAACAGATGCCTTTTAATTCCACTTTTGTCTCAAACTCTACATACATAAAAAATCTAAACCTAGATCTGAAAGTCATGCAGGTGGACTCACACACCAACAATCAGGTAAATATATGAAAGCGTTTTTGCAAGAAAAGTCCAGAAAAGTGTTATTTTAGAGGAAATTGTTAAGTACTTAAGGCCCATAACTTTGTCAAAAATTAATGGACCCGAACAAAACTCGAACTCGATCTGTAGGTCATGTAGGTAGACTCGCACATTAAAAATAAGGTCAGTATCTGAAAGCATTTCAGAAAAAAAATACGGTAAAGTATTATTTTAAACTTTAAGCCCATGACTTCGTCAAAAATCAATGGACCGAAACGAAACTCCATCTTGATCTGTGAGTCATGTAGAAAAGACTCCCATACCAAAAATCAGGTAAATATCTGCAAGCGTTTAGCGAAAAAGTTAGGAAAACTGTTATTATATAGAGAAAATCAATGGACCGGAATGAAACTCCAACTTGATCTGTTACTCATGCAGGTAGACTTACATACCAAAAATCAGGTAAATATCTCAAAGCGTTCAGGAAAAAACTCCGTAAATGGAATTCCTGACGGACAGACAGACAAACTTACTGACCGAAGGACAGTCCGACTGCTATATGCTACCCTAACTGGGGCATAGAAAGCCACAAATTCCAAAACATATTTCATATTTCTAAAAATTCAGAATTGAATGTTTTCAAAAAGATTTTTTTTGTAATAATTCCTTATGTTCAGTTTATCTCGCTATCAAGCTTTTATGACTTGAACCATTAAAGCAAATATAATGTTTCAAACACTTTTATTCTCAATTTGATGGAATTTGTTAAGGTAAAACCAACAAGTAAATTTCCCCATTTACTTCAAAAGATTTGATTTTTCCCAATGATTAAAAGGGCCCCTGCCACATTACCTAAATGGTCGGGAAAAAAACACTATTCACATAAACAATTCTGTCTGAGAAGGTGTATTCTCATTTACAGCTAACTTTTGCCAACATATTTAAAATTGTTTGGAATGTTGATATCCTACTCAAACACGACACAACATTACATACATGGGTAACTTATAAAAATAACAGCCAATTTTCTATTTGTACTCCTTAATCTTTAACATAAGCAAAGTACAATTTTTTGGTTTAGCAAATCAAAGAGACCCATTTCAATTTGTTGACAATATCCATGGTATATAGAAGGAGCAAGCCCATACATCATGATATCTCATATCAAGTAACAACATTGAAATACTTGAGGTAACAATTATCTTGCGGACATAACATTGGTAGCAGCAGGTTCTATAGCAATTAAAATATTTGAATAAAATATGAAAAAATGTCTTTGTTCCTGTTTTTGCTCTTCATAATTGACAGCACTTGTTGAGTAATTGTTGATGCATAGTGATACTTGAGAACATGAAAAATAATGTGATCACATTAATAGTGTCGTGTTCTATGAAAACTGGGCATAATACTTGTGCGTAAATTGTCATCCCAGATTAGCCTGTGCAGTCCGCACAGGCTAATCAGGAACGATAATTTCCGCGTTTATGGAATTTTTCGTTTAAATGATGTCTCTTCTTAGCGAAAATCCAGTTAAGGCGGAAAGTGTCATCTCTGATAAGCCTGTGCAGACTGCACAGGCTAATCTGGGACGACACTTTACGCACATGCATTATGCCCAGTTTTCTCAGAACACGACACAATAGGTGTGTACAAATATTAAACATGCAACAGTGTTGTATTGGCATCATATCCGCAATGCAATCATAGTATTATTTAAATCACCGTGAAAGCATGAAAAGCATTCTAAGAATGTATGAGACCAGTGTAAAGAGCACACACTAGTAGACTGACAAAAACGACTGTTCACAGGACCAAGTCGTATTATCTTTATTTGTCAAAACTAAAGTGCAATGCAAATTTTGCTCATGATCATAAAAACGGGTTATATTTTATATACAAAATAACAGTAACTGTCTCCATACAATGACATTGATTAATGTTTCAGTCACCCAATCAACTGATTATCAACTGATAATAGTAAAACGGAGGCCTGGTTTTTGTCCGATTTACTGACGTTTTCTAATCTTGATTGGACAACTTTTTTTCGTCCATTTCGGCATTGAAAAATCAGGAGCGTGTTTTATATGGTTGCGCAAAACAAATGTGTCGTGTTCTGAGAAAACTGGGCATAATGCATGTGCGTAAAGTGTTATCCCAGGGACGACACTTTCCGCTTTTATGACAATTTTCGTTTAAATGAAGTCTCTTCTTAGCAAAAATCCAATTTAGGCGGAAAGTGTTGTCCCTGATTAGCCTGTGCGGACTGCTTTACGCACATGCATTTTGCCCAGTTTTCTCAGAACACGACACAAATGGTAAAGTCTGGTACAATTTTAAATTTCATGGTAATAGTTTCAGCACATCAAGGTCGACCTTTCAGTGACATGAACATGGTCATCTCTATACTTTCATATCAACCATTGCTTGACTGGGGACTCTAATTTTACACCGAATTAAGATGATTACTTTTGAAAAATTTACAAAAAATGAATACCTTTCATATACAGTACATGTAGAACCATAGAACTTAAACAACCTTCACTGTTGTTTTCAAATCAATAACCTGCTCCGTAAACAGTTTTAATTAAGCAAAAATATTTCATTTTTTATTTTAAGTTTCAATCTGTTAATAAGTGGTTTATAAATATATTAAGACACATTAAAATGAAAATAATTATAATTTAAAGGTAGACAATAATAAACCAAACAGTATTTCAATTCTGACAGGACAGAGACATTATTCTTTAACTACAAAAAAAAGAGTACAATTCAAACTTTACAGTTTCGAAAATACCATTATGAGTTAACTAGTTCATTGACCATTTAAATTTTAAAGATAATCCGGTAGTTGTCCCTTGCCATATTAAAATGTTCAGTTTAATGGCTTCTATTTTATTCTAATAATTTTCATTTCCAGACAGGGACAAATGGCGCTTACATTACAAATAATAGGTACAGAGCGTAATGACATTTTATTCTACATATATTAATATAAACATTATTTCCAGAGAATTCATAATACGATGAATTAATTAATAAATATAACTCAACAAGTGGAAAGTGGGGGTTCTATTGGCCCTATTGTAAATTGGTAAAACAATACTATAAACTTGCAGGAATTAAGTCTTAACCCTTTGCATGCTGGGTAATTTGTCGTCTGCTAAAATGTTGTCTGCTAAATTTCTAAACTTAGCATTTTCTTTGATTTTTTTTCAAAGAATACTATCAGAATAGCAAACAGTTTGGATCCTGANATATTGCTCCGGACACAAGTGTTCCGGACGGACGGACGGAGGGACGGACGGATGGACAACGCCAAAACAATATCCCTCCGCCTCTGGCAGGGGATAAAAACAATGTGAAACAGCAAAATTTGAGGCGGTATATGTTAATACCAGTTCTAAACCTTGAGTTTAATATTTATTAATTCTGATCTTTGTTAATAATAATAACAAATCTGATACAAAACAAACTGGCTATCAAAGCACGAAGGCGTTCAACAATACCAAATCCAATTAATCTATTAGCCAGCTAACTGCCTTACAGTCAGATTTAAAATGCTTACTTATAACTTAATTATACATGTGTATCAAAGTCTAGTAAGTTTTTGTGTATTATATACTAATACTATACATAAGTTCGTTTCACAAAAGCTTGACAGTATCAAATAACAATTTGCTTCTAGTGACATACAAGCATTGGCTCACAGAAAATGCAGCCAACTACATGATGATGTATTTGAATNAAAAAAAATATGCATGCATCTGGACCTCCCCATAACCCCGCCCCCTTCCAATAAATATTAACCTCTTTAAACAATTCTTATTGAAAACCCTGCTTTTAGAAGCGTTTCTTTAAAAAAAAATTGGAGCCTCGTTCAGGAATAATGGGCTTAAATATGAATGTGCTTAAAGTGTCTTTCCGGATAAGACTCATTTGCATTTGGCACAGCTAATCAGGGACAACACCAGGGTTCGGCCTACTATGGGTCAAATATTAGGGAGAAGTGACTTCTCTCTTGACAGCCATTTAGGGAGAAGTGNGTGACATGAACATGGTCATCTCTATACTTTCATATCAACCATTGCTTGACTGGGGACTCTAATTTTACACCGAATTAAGATGATTACTTTTGAAAAATTTACAAAAAATGAATACCTTTCATATACATGTAGAACCATAGAACTTAAACAACCTTCACTGTTGATTTCAAATCAATAACCTGCTCCGTTAACAGTTTTAATTAAGCAAAAATATTTCATTTTTTATTTTAAGTTTAAATCTGTTAATAAGTGGTTTATAAATATATTAAGACACATTAAAATGAAAATAATTATAATTTAAAGGTAGACAATAATAAACCAAACAGTATTTCAATTCTGACAGGACAGAGACATTATTCTTTAACTACAAAAAAAAGAGTACAATTCAAACTTTACAGTTTCGAAAATACCATTATGAGTTAACTAGTTCATTGACCATTTAAATTTTAAAGATAATCCGGTAGTTGTCCCTTGCCATATTAAAATGTTCAGTTTAATGGCTTCTATTTTATTCTAATAATTTTCATTTCCAGACAGGGACAAATGGCGCTTACATTACAAATAATAGGTACAGAGCGTAATGACATTTTATTCTACATATATTAATATAAACATTATTTCCAGAGAATTCATAATACGATGAATTAATTAATAAATATAACTCAACAAGTGGAAAGTGGGGGTTCTATTGGCCCTATTGTAAATTGGTAAAACAATACTATAAACTTGCAGGAATTAAGTCTTAACCCTTTGCATGCTGGGTAATTTGTCGTCTGCTAAAATGTTGTCTGCTAAATTTCTAAACTTAGCATTTTCTTTGATTTTTTTTCAAAGAATACTATCAGAATAGCAAACAGTTTGGATCCTGATGAGACGCCACGTTCTGTGGCGTCTCATCTGGATCCAAACTGTTTGCAAAGGCCTTCAAAATCCGGTTCCAGCGCTCAAAGGGTTAANATATCTGGATGTCAGTACAACAAACACAAACTTAAAAGATTTTCAATGACATGCAGACAAATTGATATTCATTAAATATACATTAAGAATTTAAAACATAATCTCAAGTGTTGATGTGGCGCATATCAATATTCCTTGTTAATATTAATTTTATTCAATTTCATCCTTATTTCCATTTTAGTGAACAAATCGAGGTAAAACAGGATACTTGGCGAGCTTTACTCTGGCATCATGAATGCATTTTGTCATGATTTTAACATTTATTTTATGTATGCACGTGACAGGCATTTCTTCGATGTAATAAATGGATAAAGAATGTAAAAAAAACAATGTGAAACAGCAAAATTTGAGGCGGTATATGTTAAAACCAGTTCTAAACCTTGAGTTTAATATTTATTAATTCTGATCTTTGTTAATTTTAATAACAAATCTGATACAAAACAAACTGGCTATCAAAGCACAAAGGCGTTCAACAATACAAAATCCAATTAATCTATTAGCCAGCTAACTGCCTTACAGTCATATTTAAAATGCTTACTTATAACTTAATTATACATGTGTTTCAAAGTCTAGTAAGTGTATGTGTATACATAAGTTCCTTTCACAAAAGCTTTACAGTATCAAATAACAATTTGCTTCTAGTGACATACAAGCATTGGCTCACAGAAAATGCAGCCAACTACATGATGATGTATTTGAATGCTAATGGGTTCAAAATAAATAACATTGGCAGTGTTTTAGAGACTATCTTAAGTAGCCTTAAAAACTCTCAAAATGCAGGATTTTGGATCCTTATTAATAAAAAAAAAATATATGCATGCATCTGGATCTCCCCATAACCCCGCCTCCTTCCAATAAATATTAACCTCTTTAAACAATTCTTATTGAAAACCCTGGTTTTAGAAGCGTTTCTTTTAAAAAAATTGGAGCCTCGTTCAGGAATAATGGGCTTAAATATGAATGTGCTAAAAGTGTCTTTCCGGATAAGACTCATTTGCATTTGGCACGGCATATCAGGGACAACACCAGGGGTCGGCCTAGGGTCAAATTTTAGGGAGAAGTGACTTCTCTCTTGACAGCCATTTAGGGAGAAGTGGGAAAAAACAAGGAGAAGTCATATTTTGTTTGTTTTATCTCATATATCTTGTAATTATTTGCATTATTTTACCATTTAAAATCACTGAATACAAAATGTACATTATGAATACTGATTCAATTCTCTTTATTGTAAAATTAAATCAACAATCAAGTAAAAAGAAAACAACAAAATAAACAACTCTCTTAAGGCATTCAAGTGTGCATGAAAGTGCTTAATATATTTACAAACACAACCCACCCATCCTACACATTTTTTTTTTTTTTTTTTTTTTTTTTTTTTTACTTTTTTTTTTATTTATTTATTTTTACTGGTTATGTCTACCAGGTAACTACCAGTTAACTATAAATAACGCAAGTAGATTGATCATCATCGTCACGTG
>VMBQ01003108.1:99937-111807 GCA_007657795.1 Dreissena rostriformis
TTTATTTATTTTTTTTTTTTTTTTGGGGGGGGGGGGTATTTTTTGGTTATATACATTTCATATTTATATCTTTTTTTCCTGCTAAACTTAACATAATAATTACCTTGCAATCAAATTCCAGTTGAAACAACAATAAAACCAGTTAAATACACAAGTCTTTGACAATCATAACAATTGTTACCAAATGACATCAATTAAATCTTAAAGGGGTTATATACATTAACACCTGTCAATGCTGTCAGCAGACATCAAAGGCTTTTGATGTTTGGGGCTTTTTTCTAGGAATTCAAACTGTAAATTTGTAACACAGTCAGCAAGTGACAATTTAAATAGGCATTAAATCAACACTGCGTTATCGGGAGCATGCACATACTGTTAGATACAGCATTAATGTATTAGCTCCATAGAGGTTGCTTTGTGTGGAAACTATCGGAGATTTTAGTGCAGTAGATTATTCACGTATTATTCTTTAATTCATTTACACAGGACAAGAGCTTGATCTGGTTCTTGTTGGCTCTTTAAAAAATACGTGTACTTCAATGTATTACTCGTAAATTGACGTATTTTCTTTAGTTACTATGGGTCCATACTTACATATTGTGTGCATTTATTCCGCTGTAAATGTTTCATTCTCAAATACTACATGTACTTCTATATTAAGTTACATTACATGGTTTGTTGCAACACGCACGCTTTCCATGCGTGGAACTTGACTTACGACAGCAACAATTTCGCGCAATCACTAAAACACGGGTTTTACTTGGCATACATGTATAGTGAATGGCGTACACTGTAGATTCATACAAAGATGTGTAGCAGCAAATATTATCACGTGGCTGTAGAAAAATAGTGTAAAACAGTTCTATAAATGGACAGGATGAAATATACATGTACATGGAATTAAATTGTTACCGCATTCAATAACAGATATTGTTTTCATAACTTACTCGCTGAAAGTAATTAATTGCTCAGCAGTTGCATTAAACTTTTCATAAGTAGCGATAGTTTACAGTAATTGTTTGGGTTAAAAAGGTGTAATGATGATGCCCGACATCGTCTTTGATGTACTGTTTTAATTACCGTGAATGGTAAATGGCGAGTGCTTATGCTAATTGAAGTTGCAGCAGTCGATTACATGTTATCACAGGTCTGTTTGGATATAGTAAGCAATCTATTTGCAAATCAGCGACGTTATAACAATGACGCGCTGTATTGCCGAATCGGATTGAACCACGTCAGTTATAGCGGGCGGAGTCTATGGAATCAGAAGCGTCATTGACAGTTATCTTGGAATCGAATATCCCGTGTATTGATTTGCTAAGTCGCTCCCTACTTCGAACATGTGTGTGATATCTTATGTTTGCAAATGAATTGTCTCGGGGAAAAAAAAATGTCTCGAAAATTAGGGCGAAGTTTTTTTCTCCCTTCTGTTTTAAAAAAGCAAAGTTTGTGACCCTAGGGCGAAATTGTCGCCTCAGTCGCCCGGTCTGCCGACCCCTGAACACATTCCACTCTAATGGAAGTTTTCTTATAAAGAAAGTCTCTTCTAAGAAAATGAAAATCAAGTTTTGATGTAAAGTGTCATCCCTGATTAGCCTGTGCAGACTTCACAGGCTTATCTGGGATAACACTTTTAAGAACATGAATTAAGCTTATCGAAAACCCTGCATTAAGAAGTGTTTCTCTTTGTTTTTGTTATAGAACTTTCATTGTATGTATCTAAATGCAAATGTAATAGGGCATGTGCGTCCAATGGAATGAATACGGTATTGAGAATGAAAGTATAGTACATGTAACTAGCAGGTCCTTGAAAACATATTCAGAAGTTTTGACCTTAATTATTCAATGATATATAATATACACAGTAATTTGTTAATGTATTCAAAATGGTTTATAATGCTGCCTCCATACTGTGAAATAGGATGCTACTGGTAAATGTATTGTTATATGGATGAATAATTCATCTTCAGCATCATTAAACTAATGGGATCTCATTGACATTCATTCCCCTGGCAAGTTGTTCTTGAGACGTGCTCTGTGAAAACAGCGTCAAATGCCTGTGCGCAAAGTGTTGTCCCAGATTAGCCTGTGCAGTCCGCAAAGGCTAATCTGGGACAACACTTTCCACTTTAATTGTATTTTTAGTTTAAAGGAAGACTCTTCTTGACTTTAATCCTGTTTAGACGGAAAGTGTCATCCCTGATTAGCCTGTGCAGACTGCACAGGCTTGTCTGGGACGACACTTTACGCACAGACATTTAACCCGGTTTTCTCAGAGCCCGACTCATTTACAACAAGAGCCTATACATTCCAAATGTTCATATGAATCTCAGGTAGATTGCTTGTAAGCCAGGAACAGATTTCTTGTTTTATCAGTTTATTGCATAATAAATAGGAAGTATCTCTGACATTATCAAGGCTGTTAATGAAAACTACATTAAAACAGAAGACCTGTCAATGTTGTATCCATTATACAATTTAGCTGGGTGTCTCCCAACAGATACATGACTGTATATATCTATGATTTCAGCTGGATACAAATTACAATGAATGTGAAAGCGTTTCAAAGGTCACCTAATACATGTATGTGTGAGTCTTAATGCGAGTATATAGGATTTCAATGAAAACATTTTATTCACGTAATATTAAACAAAGGATATTTTTTTTAATTTTCATATAAATATGAACGAGGAATATAACATAATATTAATAAACAATCTTTATTTGGAACCATCAATCAAATGTTGTTTACTTCCATGAAATCTATCACGAAAAAGTTTACGCTGATACCAACACGTGAACACATATTTTTGCAGAACCAAAATTGTGTCAAAGTGTTGTTTGAACTTTGCACAGATTAATGGGGTTTTCCGAACCGTGTACATGTCTTGTTTAAATGAAGTAGTTTTCTGCTGCACAGAAATTGATTAACACTGTACTTTCATTTATTTTCTGGTACTACTTCTTCTGAACTTTCATTTCAGTTTTTATTCATCAGCGTTTTATCTGTTTTGAAAAAAAGTAATAAGATAGTACATACAAAATCGTCATGTACCCACTTTAAGTTACCAGCAACTGTTCAACAACTGAAAGCTATTAATGCAGAAAACCATGAACAATGATAAGACTTGCCTCTTTGCAGTTACAAATATGACAGTCTTTTAAACTAATTAAAACACAACATAAACATTTAGCTAGCCTTTCTTTTCTATACTTAAAGCACAGTCCCTTTGGCATAACAGTAGATACACACTGTGCGAATAACCCCATTATACGATTTGATACTTAAGTTTTTCAATAAACCCTTGATTAATCATCATTCAGATTGATAATTAAAAACACCCAACTTAATGGTTAACCAATGTTGTGTATCTTTATTGACAGCTTACACAATAAAAACGTATCCAAGCATTTCATGGCATAGGAAAGAAATACCTGATACGCTCATGAAATAAATTAATACATTAATGACCGGCTGAAATAAAAAATTGAACCGCTGACAAGAATATTTATCAACACTCTATTGATCAGTATGTACTGTTTCTTATTTGCTGTAATTTGACTAAATTAGGCTTGAAAAGCAGGGTCCTTTGACACAAATTAAGCAAACTTAGTGATTAAAATATATAACCATTAACATCAATTTCATTACTTGCAAAATAAATGTCTGGATCAATTATTTAGTGTAACATGCACAAATAAAATTAAAATACAGCAAAATGTGCAATAATAAATTAATATCAAGATGATTTCGATGAATGTTTAGAAAGCACAAGAACGTTATTTCAGAATCTCTGTAGCAGATCTTCTTCATACATGTTTCTCGAATGTTTTGTTTTTTGTTATTTGTAATTTGAATCATAGCCATTAGCGTAAGAGCATGTTTTGCGTAAAATGTATGAACTATTAGGGGCACCAACATGTTGCCATGTGTTTGACAGCACTTTATAAGTTAATGTGTATTGGCAATCATAACTGGTTACAATTTCAAAAGAATTCAATAGACCTTAAATAATAATCAAAGTTAAAACAACTTGAAAACAATTTAAAGACTCAAGTAAACAAATTATTTAAAAAAAAAGTTTTTTAATTATGCACCTTATATTGTACAACAGAACAGGTTTAACACAAATATAACACTCATGTACTGTGTTTGATTTAAAATATTAAACTCCATGAAATAAAAATATTTTTTTATTTAAATATTTAGTCTATTCTGTCACATCAGACAATAAAGTACTTCAGCTACTATGTATCAATCTGCCATGAAATATGGCAATATAGTCGGCATTGTTCAATCACTAATAGCCGTTTATTGTATGACAAAGACGGTCAATCAATAGTTTATATCTGTGTAATAGTAATATCTGTCAACATTCAGAAGTATTATTCAGGTGTTAAAATAAATACTTCAGGCCTTGCTTTATGTTACAAGAGGTCGTTCATTTTACTTTGAAGTTAACACCTAGCTGTTGGGCGTCTACATTTGTCTATGTCAACGTAGCATATTGTTTCCTTACTTTTCCACCCTCTTTTACAACCATTAACTAACAGTTTTTGTATTAAATTAATTCCTACTTGTAACGATAAATGTCAACAAAGCCACAACAAAAAAAAAACATTTACCAATATAAAAAAATAATAAAGTCAATAGTGTAGTAGATAATGAACACTTCCCACTTGTAACCAGCAATAAACAAGATCAATTGTATTGTATAAATATAACCCTTTGAAGTATTACTCACAAATGTCATGCACAAGTAATATTTTTTATATATAAAACACTTACTTTAAATAATAAATCCTGCCTTCACCCGAGACCAGCTTGGCTTCAAAATCATCTGGTAGAGCAGCGTTGAGACATTTAAGTCCATTCTTCTCCAATGCAGTAGACATGATTTCACTGCCAACCCTCACCAAAATATGTTGTTGTTTGACTTCACTTAAATTGGAGGCACATTTCCACCAGCTGCCATAGCCACAATCATATCGCAAACACCATAAATATTATATCAGATATTCTGTCTCCATGTTGTCAATGGTTAAGCATGAATCACAAAACACTCATATTTTTAGTGTTTGATATTTTGATATCCAAGACATTCACACCTTTTTTTCACAGAGAAATCATGTTACTGAGCATTATCTTTTAAATGTGTTGTTTTTCCTATGACTGTGTTTGCAAATCCATTTGCCTACTATTCAGATGTAACAGACTGAACATACTACCTAGAATTGCATCAATACCTTTTTGACGCACTTATAACAATTACTGTTCTTGAATTTCCTTAGTTCCTAGACACCCTCCTGCCATTAATCACAGCTACCACTGAAAAAGAAAGAAATATGTGCTAGATTAGTTGCAGAAGACCATCAATTTTACACTTGGAAAACGATACTAGTGCCGATTGCTGGTGCCACACCATAAAGGGACTGTCAACCACGAATGATGAAAAAAGAAAAGTTCTAAAATACCGTATTTTTTACAATTATTAGTTTATATTGATAAAAATATCACGACTGGTATATTACATTACTTGAAAAAAGTTCATATTTTCAGTATATTTGGAAATAAAATTTCACAATGTGAAATCGAAAGTACATCGGGAAAATAGGTGACATAACGATAAACACACTATAAATAAAGCAAGTATATNAAAAGTTTGTTTTCATGTTAAAAACAAAAAAATGGCAACACCTCATTTATAATTTAATTTAAATAATTGTGCAATTTCAAGCTAGATCTGCATGTTAGCTTTACCTACACACAAAATTTCAGAGAAATATTCTAAACCCAAACTTAATTTAATCATAACTCAATTTTATTTTACGTGACAGTGACCTTTATCCAAGTGGTCCGATTTCAACCCAAAGCTGTGTCTGCATATAACTACAAATACTACAAACTTTCAGAACAATATCCCCATAAAAACTCAAGCTATATGTATAAACTTCAATCTTGACCCAACTGGTCCCAGATGAAATCCCAAACTAGGTATACATGCAAGCAACGTACATATCTCCATCCAAACGAAAACATTGTTCTGTTTTTAGTAACAGTCACCATGACCTTGACCCGACTACCCCAAAAACGACCCGAAGTTAGGTATCCATGCAAACATGCTAAATCCAAAGTTTCATCAAGAGTCAGGTTATTATAAACTAAAGCTATTGACTGGATTTCATATTTTTTCAAAAAAGGTTAGAAATTGGATTGGGAATGGTACTGTTCCCCGGTACTAATTGTATATAAGCCATGCTCTGTGAAAAGGTGGTCATTCCATATTAGCCTGTGCAGTCTGCACAGGCTTATCAGGGACGACACTTTCCGTCTAAACTGGATTTTGTCAAGAAGAGTCTTCCTTTAAATGAAAAATACAATAAAAGCGGAAAGTGTTGTCCCTGATTAGCCTGTGCGTACTGCACAGGCTTATTCTGGGATGACACTTGATGCACATGCATTAACCTCTCTTTTCTCAGAGCGCGTCTGAAATAGAAGGAAAAACTCTGCATCTACATGAACTGAACTTGACTTTGTGAACTTCAAACGATACATGAACCTTTACATGGTAAGACCATAATTAAAACAAGTTCCGAATCAAATTAATTAGGGGTTAGGAAAAATAAGAAGCTTACATATTAAATAAATCAGAAAATTGCCTTACACGCAAAATACCTGAAGGTCAAAGTAATTTCTTTAAAGGGCCATGCCATTCAAGGACTGAGAAATTGACAAATTGCAAAACTGCAGAATACATGGCACACCATACACAGTGTACACAGTAAGAAAGAAGTACCTATATTCAAGTCTCTACTTGGGTTTACATAAAAATATATTCTCCCATGAGAAAGTAAAGAGAAATGAAGGCTTTTTTTCTTACAAAACAATAAACTCTAGACTCATTACACTCATGTTACATACATGTACATGTATCTTACTAAATATTTGAGCCCCGCTCTGGGAAAACAGGATTAAGCGCACATTTGTAAAAAGTCCTCTCAGATTTGTCTCGACCGACCAGGCGAGTGCTGTTTTTCAAGTTGAGAACTATAAATTCAGTTACAGAACTCCTGCCACATGCAGGCTAATCAGGGATGGCACTTTCCCCTTAAATAGAATTTTTCGTTTAAAGGAAGTCTCTTCTTTGCGAAAATCTACTTTAGACGGAAAGTGTCGTCCCTGATCAGCCTGTGTGGACTTCACAGACGAATCTGGGACCATACATTACTCACATGCATTAAACCTTGTTTTTCCAGAGCTAGGCTTTTTTTACTAATTAAATGTTTAAAATACTTGGAGATCAAGCATAGTTCTACATGTACAGTTAGCTTTAAAACCAATATT
This sequence comes from Dreissena rostriformis, assembly GCA_007657795.1. Lineage (NCBI taxonomy): Eukaryota > Metazoa > Mollusca > Bivalvia > Myida > Dreissenidae > Dreissena > Dreissena rostriformis. The sequence continues at coordinate 107,283 of VMBQ01003108.1, forward strand.
GTTATTAATACAATCTCATGTGCCTTATCCTTAGATTTTCATGGTTTTCAAGATGTAACAAAGTAAAAATTATGAAGCAAATGGGTGCCTGGCATATTTTCTCAGTATACAAAGTGCTGAAGAACATATGAGCCTTGGTCTGTGAAAAGGGGGTTAAATGCATTGCGTAAAGTGTTGTACCAGATTAGCCTGTGAGGACTGCTCAGGCTAATCTGATTATCTGGGTGGATAATTTATGCACATGCATTAATGCCCCTTTTCGCAGAACAGGCTTAAATATGACAATGCCACTCAACTCATAAAAGAGAAAAACACTGCCACAAGTGTCACTTCACTGCAATATCCTGTGGTTCTCAACAATTCTATTGTCTCTTTATAACACAATCAATCTACTTGAAACATACATATATGACTCTGTTAATTATAATTTATATGGCCCTCGTTATCTATTCATATTGATAATGATCTGGCAATTCACAAACACAATGTACATGTGCAATCTATGTAATTTGTATGTATATCATATAATATGATTGGCACATAGAAAACAACAGACATCTTTTTATTAAATCTTTTTTTTTAATCAGAAAGCAAGCAATAATTTTATAGAAATCATCATCAAACAGGTACAGATGTATATTTTCTAATGTTATTATTGAAAATTTGAAGAATTAATAGAAAGCACGAGTTTTTGAGTTTTTCCTTTATTTACAAAACAAATGTCTAGAGAAGTTAAGTGAAAGCAGGCCTCGAAGAATCCACTCGACCGCTCGCATTTGCGAGTGAAGTTGACGGTCGGGCGAGTAAAGTTTGTTAAATACTCGACCGACCAGGCGAGTGCTGTTTTTCAAGTTGAGAACTATAAATTCAGTTACAGAACTCCTGCCACATCGATACAAAATGCGACCAATTTTTCGCACGAACAAAAAAAGGTTAAGTGCACAAAGAAACAGCACTTTCGTTTTGACAATGAAAAATGATGTCAGAAGCCATAGCCAAAATTTACCATAGTGTAACCATTTGTTAATCAAGCGTGTCTTTCAGCAAAATAAATACAACTATAGTATTGACTTATAGATGTTTGTTTATTACAATGAGACAAAGTCAGATGAAAGTTTAAGTTTAGAAAAAGGTTCTGGTTGATCATTACTATAAATATACATGTAGATATATTTTTTTTTAGTTGCAGGGCGAGTAGATTACAGTGAAGGGCGAGTGGATTGTCAGGCCTACTTGCCCAACTGGGAAAAGTACGGTATCATGCCAATTGGAAAAAATTAGCGCGAATAACCCTGAAATTTGGAAAATTTGCATCGTGGAATCTCTAGATTGCAAATTATGGGTATTTTTTTATTGCTTGGTTCTTAATTGCACAACCCCATCTTAATATTCTTTTACATGCCATAATTGCCATTTTGCTGAAATGTTCCGTTTCAGTTCTCATTTTATTTGCTCACTTGCACAGAATGCGCTTTTGGAATGAAATTGACGCAACCTTGCTTCATTTTTGGAATTTTTCCAACTGCAATCGGATTATTTTTTTTTCCTTTAAGGTAAAAGTGCATTTTACAGGTACTTTATATTAATGGCAACATATCAGGCATCTGAAACCATTCCCCAATCCAACCTACACAAAATTAGTAACGATATAAAATGGACAAAGGTCGCTCACCTAAGACCCAAAGGAACTAAACTGTTTTGATCAGCAGCTCCTGAGACCCAAAGGAACTAAACTGTTTTGAGCAGCAGCTCAGCTCTTGCAATGTTTCAAGACCCATTTATATATCGCCTTAGATATCACTTGACCAAATATTCTGAGCAAGTTTCAAGATGATTGGGCAATAAATGATGAGCCTAGAGTGCTTGCAAGATTTTTAGTTTATTTGACTCAGTGACCTAGTTTATTACCCCAACTGACACAGTTTCGAACTCAGCAGAGATATCATTTGTACAGATCTTCTGACCAAGTTTCAAGAAAATTTGGAAATTAATGTGGCCTCTAGAATATTAACAAGGTTAATGTTGACCACAAACCTAATCCTATTAGCCAATAAACGCTCAGGCAGCAGAATACATGCTCTACACATGGAGGTGTAAACAAAAACTGTCCTTGTCGCAGATCAATTATATTATTATGACCTATCTCAACAACTGTAGCGGTGTAGATACATGTACAGCATTAACAATTTTTTCAATTAAGAGAAAATGTTTGAGCTATTTGTAAAAATGCACCTCACACTTTCTAACAAAAAGTAAAGACTTCAACATATTCTGCGCTCAGAGATTTTTATTCAGCAATCAATCCACGAGGATGCAGCGATTTGTGAACAGTAAAGCAATGAAATTTCACATGCATTTGAAAATACTTAAATGGAATAATGCCATTTCAACAATGTTTAACATATGGATATAACATGTGATGCAAAAACTAAAACCTAGGTAAATAATATGGTTCAGATCGCCAAACTATTCTTTTGTATATATAACAAATGAATGACCTGACAAGCAAAATCCTGATTGAAAACTGTGGATCTCGCAAACTGTGATGTAACGAAAAACGGATCTGTACTGTACCGGAATATACATTTTTTGGAAATATAGGAAAATAAAATTTATTAAAAGAAATTTGTGTGTTTTAATAGAAATGAAATAGCGCAGATTCTGATAACAAAAATGTATTAAGTTTTTTTATAATCAACATTCAAAACGGGGCATCCCCCTTCTGTGCAAAACCCCTACATGGTGGGTACTGCCTTGCAGCTGTGCATGGAAAAAATCCTAGAAAAGGCCTGTTCCATGTAAGCTTGCTATAATATTCTAAGTTTCATCAAGATCGGTCAATGCAAACTTAAGTTATTAACATATATTACATATTTGCAGTTGTTCTTTTTAAAGGAATAGTGGCCTTGACCCCACTGGTCCCAAATGCAATCCCAAATAGGGGCTTTATTCAAGCTAACGGGGTACCTACACACTAAATTGCAGTGATGTATCGCAATCCAAACTTAAGTTTTTGAGTGGAAACTGTTGTTGTTCTATTATAAGAAATGGTGACCTTGACCCAACAAGCCCCAATTAAAATTCCAAGTTAGGTCTCCATGCAAGCTTGCTTTATCCAAAGTTTCATCAAGATTGGTCAAAATGAAGAGTTGCTTTAACAGAAACTACCTGTTTGATGACGTTCGCCAGCCATGCACCTATCTAAAAACTAGGATTATCAATTTCATTAAGAACCACCTGGTGAAAACCACTACCTACCAACCCTTATTTTAGGCATGTAAGTTGTAACCAGAAACAAAACACTTTTGTTCAGCCTCATGAAAATGACAATTGTTTCAATTAAGAATTTTCAAAGGGATCATCCCGTGTGAAAGGTCGAATTATTTAAACAAGTGAAGTATCCATTTCGTTTTCTATTGAAAAGAAAAACTTCAGAACACCTGTGACTTTGAGTGTGAAATATTCACATTACCATCACAACTGATTCATAGCTACTTACATTGTAATTCAAACATGAATATTTTTTAAAAGTAAATAATCTGCTTCTCCTTTCTTATTTTACCGTTTATGTGTATTCCTTCACATTTTGGCTGCAAATGTTCCCCAAAAACTCCATAAACTTTGTGTCAACATTTCTATTTGCTTGACAGATCTTGCGCACATTTTGATGACGTTCTTATCACGTGATACACAAATTCAAAATGGTGGTCATCGGATAACGAGTGTTCAATTAATTTCTTGTTTTCACAAAAATTGACAAATTGACAACGCGTTTTCAGTTCAGTAATACGATAAATATTATGTAATAACCAAAAGCTTAATTTATCATAGTCCTTGAGTTAACTAGTGTACGTGCTTGAACTAAATCTGACTCACTGAGCGTAAGAGACAATCCATTCACTAATTAATTACTCATAAGTAAACACTAAACATTTCACTCCAGCTTATTTCTCTTAACAAAAAATGAGTTCGCAGCAAAGTGAAATGTTCAATGTACCACTATCCAGTGATAGTGAAGCAGGTATGAGATTTGCATTAAACATTGTATACTTGCATATTTATGCCCCACTTCGAAGAAGAGGGGGTATGTTTTGCACATGTCGGTCCGTCCACCAGATGGTTTCCGGATGATAACTCAAGAACGCTTAGGCCTAGGATCATGAAACTTCATAGGTACATTGTTCATGACTGGCAGATGACCCCTATTGATTTTGAGGTCACTAGGTCAAAGGTCACAGTGACTTGAAAGAGGAAAATGGTTCCCGGATGATAGCTCAAGAGCGCTTACGCCTGGGATCATGAAACTTCATAGGGACATTGGTCATGACCGGCAGATGACCCCTATCGATTTTCAGGTCACTAGGTCAAAGGTCAAGGTCACAGTGACTTGACGCAGTAAAATGGTTTCCTGATGATAACTCTAAAAGACTTACGCGTAGGATCCTGAAACTTCATATGTACATTGATCATGACTCGCTGATGACCCCTATTGATTTTCAGGTCACTAGGTCAAAGGTCAAGGTCA
>VMBQ01003109.1:0-12641 GCA_007657795.1 Dreissena rostriformis
TGATAAAAATTATGTTTGATTAATTCAACAAGAATTATTCCACCATATTGACCAATGTATTGAGCATGAGCGAGGGAATATGGGAATATTAAGAAGTTCATAATGTTTCATTAATATTCACGTAAGCAATGCAAGCTAGTTAAAGCACCGGTGTACATTTACAGATATGCGCAGTTTGAAACAAACTGTGTTGCCTTTCATAGTTTACACGTCTCTTTATGAGATTCAGATATGGTAAATGGATGTGTCATATTTCTAATTTAATTTAATGTCTTATTTATATTTTCAAGGCAGCTTTTTAGTATATTGTGATAAATATCTTTTTGAGGATTTCTATCAATGCTCCCTCTCACAATGAGCTCTTGTGGGGTCATTCTATTTACATCGTCGTTCGTTGTGTGTCATACGTCGTCAAAGTTTAGCTTTTTAAAACTCAGGAGGCCACATTTTACATCAAATCTTGATGGGCCTAAGTCAGAATGTTTATTTTGACAATCTAGACCGGATTTGAATCTTCGTCACGTGCATCCGAAATTTTAGGATTACCTTTTACCCGTCATTCATCGTGAGTTGTAGCCTTATATTCATGAAACTTATTGTAAACAGTTTTCCTTGTGATATTACGACTGCAGTCGAAACTGGGTCAGGTAGGGTCAAAAACTTGGTTACTAGGGCACATCAACGAACAAGCGTTTGAACGCTCTGAAAGTCATAACGTTTGCCCGATCATCATGAAACATGCTAAAAACTTCAAAATGAATGCTGTAGTTCGAAGTCAAAGTGGTTCAGGTCCGTTGAAAACATGGCCGGCATGTGGGCATGGCAGTTTTCTTTTTAAAGTCATAATAAACCTTGTGAACTATTTGTAAGTAATATTGTATGCTTTCACAAAGTGGTGGACATTATATATTGTACTTGTCCGTCCGTACGAACGTTTGTGGATACGGAAGCTTGTGTTTTAAACCCATCGTTTACTTCTGTGTAGATCTCGCTCACACTTTCACAATTGGGCGACCTTATTGTGTGCATGACTGAAAAACAAGGAATTGTGGCTGCGACGAGCCGTTTTTTGACAAAAATGATGCGATTTCAAGTGGTCTTTTCCTACTTGGTGAATCTCTCTCAGCAGTCACAGTTGAATGACTTTTATGTGTACATGACCGTAAAGAAATGAATTTTACTGCTAACAGTTTAGGTTGAATCATGGCCCTTTGTCTTTTTGTGCACAAAATAATATAAAGTGGATTTGTTTGTGCCCAAACATTTATTGGTGGGCACAAGTGCCTGTGACACATATCCGGTTTGGGCAATTTTCGTGAAACTTGTTCAGAACATTTGTGTAGTTATATCTTGGCCGAGATTGAAAATAGTTTCGGTACGTATAAACACATGACCACCAGGGGGTGGGGCAGTTTTTTTTTATATGTCTTTAGTGAAACCCCGTGAACACCCTTTGGACATCCTTAAAGTCAGACTTTTATGCGATGTTTTCGAATAGAGGAACGATCGATCAATTTTGTTTTATATTGTTGCTATTTGTTCATTATACTTTCATCTATATAAGAGTGTTACTAAATACATGTTTACATGCAAAGGGTGGATTACAATGTTTTGTTAAATGTCGTTATCTAAGAAAAATACCGTCAATATATTAAGTTCAGTCAAACAAAAGTGTTACAACAGAAATCAAACAATAATGGACAGCATCATTCTGAATCAACACAGACAACGTTTTGCTCGATGTTTATCCAAGTCAGTTAGGATTGTGTATTGTCGATATTTTCGCACAAAGTTAATGACTAAAATAACACCACGGGATTCATACCGATCAATTCGGAAAACGAATCAGGTGTCCTTAATGGATTCAAAGAATATCAGAGATTGATATAATCAATTTGTTTTATGTCCCGCTCATAAAAGGAAACCAAAGTCATATTTGTTTAATCGATTATTATTGTCAGTGGTCCGTCTGATTATCTGGGATCCAACTCTAAAAAAGGGTTCGGAGAACAAACGCTGTAATTACTGGTATTTGATTAACGACTTTAAACAGTACTAATGGAAGCGATCGACGTTAATTGTAGATATAGTTGTAACAGCTTTTAGTCATAATCATTATGCCTAAAATATGTTATGAGTGGTATTGAACTAATGTTACAAAGTAGAGTGTGACACTTGTTTGCATCGTGAATGTACCAAAGCAATAAATTTGATGTACATAATTTGCATCAATTTTATTAGCCGCGTGTACATAATACTTCATTAAGCATCTAGCTTGCAGCGACAAAAACGTAAAGTGTCTTCAACAACAGAAACATTGTTACTTTTATGATTTTAAGTTGCAGAGAGACTTCAACTAATTCAAATTATACCACACAAACAGCAATAACTTCTGCCACTGCTGCTGCACTTAATGTTGCTTCTTCTTAAAACATTTTAAGTTCATTTAGCTGAAAATTGTGCGCATATTTAACAAAATGCATACCATCATTAACCTGGTAAAACCGTAAATTGCTCCTTATACCTTTTGATGTAAAAGCCCATCAATCGTAAATGATCTCTTCGGCCTGAATGCCTCTGCTAGGTTGAACATGCAGCCGGTGCAAGATAACGAAATGTCCGTTTGAAGTTTGTTGCAGATGGTTTTACTGAACATAACAGATAGTTTATTTACGACGTTTATTTATATACAGCTCATCGTCAAAATAACAATCAAGCAATATTAAATGCACATGCGTCAAAATAACAACAATGTTGTTTATGCATTTTTACTAATATATGATTTTTGTGAGAATGTAATATGTAAGAGAAGGCTCTTTATTTTTTTACAAAGTTAAGTGAATGTTCAAGAATCCGTAATTGATTGAGAAACATTTATGCGGTTAGATATCATATACACAATTTCAAATCTGGGGGAAAATATTCTCTATATTTACTTGTAGTGTACGCTATCTGAAATCGTAAACATGTTATTTGCATTTTTCCCGAATAGTTTTTTTGTCGTTATTTTGTAATTGTATGTAATGATCGTTGTGCTGGAACAAACGATGCGTCTATTTTGATTTCCGGGACTCAGTGATATCTTTGTCATTATAATGTATTTCCGCATTGATATCTTTGTCATTATTATTTATTACCGATAACGCTTCATGCCGGCTATGATTTGGTGGTCAAGAAAAATTAATGTTTATTTTTTTGTATCTAACTGCTTGCGATATCTGTACATCACACCAAGAAAGTTGTTTTCCAGGATATCGGCGTTTTCCTATCAAGTTGAGAATGCTTTTAAAAAGTATATGAACACGATATACAAAGGTTATAATTTAACAGTTTTAACATTTAGTTTTCGATGGACAACAGTATTTATTACGCTGTATTACTCACATGTGAACGTTTTTTCAATACTAAAGCGAGTTCTATTCAAACCGTCACATGTTTGCGTTTATGATCAAATTTCTGAAGATGAATACCATTTCCGGATTCCGGGGTTCCTCTCACTCCTTTGGGGTCATCCACATGGATTGCATCCATTAAAGAAATCGGCGTTTGATTATTTACAAGGCTGGAAAAATTAATATGAAAAACAAATAATACCATTCATTTGACAGATTTGTTTTTGAGCCGCGCTCTGGGAAAACCGTCGAAACTTGATTTGTGATTGGAAGAGACTTCCTTTGAATGAAATATTCCATAGAAGCCGAAAGTGTCGTTCCTGATTAAACTAAATAGGGACGACACTTGACGCACAGGCATAATGTCCGTTTTGTCCCCAGAGCGCGACTCATATGTATATCATTGATCCTAATAATCATGTGTATAAACTCGCACTTACAATTTGCGTTAAATTATCTTCACCTTGCGATGTTTGTTGGCTTATTTTCCGTGATAAATGTTTGAACATGGACTCGGTTTGATTTATTTTCAATCGCGATACATTAGCTCTTGCCAGTTCGGCGCCAAGCATTTGTCAAATAGTAAAACGTTAGCCAGCATCCTCCGCACAAAATTTGCTTTAGACAGAATAAAGGCACTGGGTGCAGAAAAACCCACAGACAGAAAAATAAATACATGTATTGCAGAGCTTTTCACGCGATGGTTTTACTGTTGGATGTTGTTAGATTGTCTTTGCTTAATTTCTTGTTTCATTTCACTGAAATGTTTTATCCATTAGAAAACCATTGTGACTGTTATAAAAGCTATGATGTTTATGCTGTTGTGATGTTATTTTATTTCTTTATGATTGGTTGTTTGGCGTAATAATCTTTGCGTAATTTAAGTAATTTAAAACTGCATATTGATATATAGAATTGATAAATGCACATAACTCGACTGGTTAACACAGTTTTGTTTTGAGTATCAAAATCAATGGTTGAATTTGAGACTGTACTCTCATTAAAAAGTTCAAAGTCGCATGCTATCAATATATGTGCATGATAACTTTGCTCATTATGCTTTTGTGTTATCGTTTATTTAGCAGACGATGCTTTAGACATTACTTGCGCGTTTATTGTTCGGCTGTTAATTTTCAGTTCGTGGAAAAAAGAAGTACAGAACAGGGCTGGCAAAGGGTAAGTTACATCTTTAATGACCCAAATGAACGATACTGATCATGAAATGAATACAAATTGCATTTGTTCTTAATGCATATGCAAACATGTATCGATTTATTTGAGTTTAATTATTTAAGGTATTATATAAAACAACGAAACCATATGTGCTAAGTATATGAATTAATAATTACTACTATCAGTTACCACTCATTTACTTGAGTGCATATTGCAACACTATATGTAGCCAATTTCTCTGGCACTAATTATTAATTGCTCGATACGCCTATTACACAATACTTATACTTGACAAAATGCATAAAACGGTTCTTCTTTATTGAAGATAAACGGTAACAGAAAAACATAAGTAACATGTAAACACCATCTGTTGAAAGCCGTTGTGGTTTATCGTACATTATCTTTCATCCATCATCGGAAGATTTCGCACGTTACAATGATAATTCTTCCTATGTGAAATATTGCTAATTGTTCTCCATACGCCATAGTGATGGAACGATTGTAACGCTGAACAGCACCGTGCCCGTGGTTTGGTTCTTCACAGCGTACGCATATATTTCGAGAAGCAAAGAAGCAAACACGTGTCACAACATCGCTATGCTATTAATAACTATTGCTTCCTTCCCTTGTTTTGTATTTCGTAAGAATGCCCTTTTAGGTTGATAGCTTGATTGAACGTAAACATCTAAAACTATAGATTATTTAATGAGTTATATGTTTAAAATATACAGGTCCCTTTAAAACTGATAACGATCACTGCAAACAGAAAGTAAATATGTTTGTGTTATATAGGACATACCTTGTCAACGGTTGCCGTCATTTCTCTCAGGGCAGCAAACAAATGTATACAATAAGTTTGATTACAAAAACGTCAATTCTGTTTTGTACGGACCTTTCTTATAATTCTCGTGCTAAAGCTGGTAGAAAACCAATAACGCTGCGTCTTGCTGTCAATTACCGGCCGGTAAATACACGTGACAGGACAGCGTCAGTTCCTGGATTTCGTGTTGACAATTTGTCACATATAACTATTGGCTTTCCGGTGAAAACAAGGGGCGAAGTCTTTGAATGTTTTGATTTTTGATCGGAAACAACTCTCTGGATGCGGCGTTGAGAGGGCCATTACATACAACGTTTTGTGTAATATAAAGGGATCCCTTTTATTACCAATGACGACCGAGCCTGTATTCACCAACCCATTCTTAGCCTTAGGATTAAAGCATAGACTTAGAACCAAGAAACATACGCCCAGTGTTTGAATATTTACGGGTTACCACTGGTTATTATGTCATTAAGAAAATGTTCAACATTACCAATAATGTAGATAGAGTAGATTAATGACAAGTTTGACTCAAAATTAAAGCAAGTTTTAAAAATTACCAATTTAAAGAATATTCTTTATTCTTAGACTTTAGTTTATAAATTGTGTGGTGAATACAGGTCACAGTGTTGGTAACGGTTGAAATATAAACTAACAATAACAATGAATTTCTTAAAGTAAAAATTGAAAACGTAAAATTAATCGACAGCTAGAACAAAAATGAATGGAATGATGAAATGAAAAACAAAACGTTCGGGAAAACCGACAGAAAATGATTTTCATTTTTTATACACAATAAACAAAGTGCGTGTTTCAAGTTTTTTGTCTGAACTTCGGTTATAATATAAACCTTTTGATCGGATATCAAATCAGCCTCGCTCTTTGAAAAAGAGGGTTTAATGCATGTGCGTAAAGTGTCGTCCCAGATAAGCCTGTGTAGTTCGCACAGGCTAATCAGGAATGACACTTTTCGCTTTTATGTTGTTTTTTTGTTTCAATGAAGTCTCCTCTTAGCCAAAATGCAGTTTAAGCGGCGCAAAGTGTCGTCCCTGATTAGCCCTTGGGGACTACACANCTGACTCTCCCAATATATGAGCCTCGCTCTGTGAAAAGGGGGTTAAATGCATATGCGTAAAGTATTGTCCCAAATTAGCCTGTGCATTCCGCATAGGCTAATCAGGGACGACACTTTCCGCGTTTTTTTTTTAATTTTTCGTTTAAAGAAAGTCTCTTCTTAGCGAAAATCTAGTTTAGGCGAAAAGAGTCATCCATGATTAGCCTGTGCGGACTGCACAGGTAAATCTGTGACGACTTTTTACGCACAAGCATTAAACCCCCTTTTTACCGAGCGAGGCTCATTTACTTCTGCTAGCAAAAAAACGTACAAAACGTATAGAACGGTGCTTCTTTATTAACAATAAACGGTAACTGAGCACATATGCAAATGTAAGAAATCTTTTGGAGCCCTTGTGGATTATCGGAGATTATCTTTGATTCATCGCCGGGAGATTTCTCAGTGGCTTTACAGGTTATAATGATAATTCTTTCTACGTGAATGATTGCTTATTATCCTGTATGTCTTAGGGAATTAGCTAATAATAATTTGCTTTATTCCTTTTGTTGTGTATTTCGTAAGGATGTTCTTTTAGGTTGATAGCTTTATTGAACGTTAACATCTTTAAGCATTGTGGATTATTTCATGAGTTCCATGTTTACAATGTACAGGTCCTTTACAACTGATTACGATCACTGTAAACAGCGTTTAGAAAGTAAATATGTTTGTGTAAATGCGACATACCTTGTCAACGGTTGCCGTCATGTTTCTCAGGGCAGCATACAAATTTTAAAAACTACGTTTGTTTAATGACAAAAACGTCAATTCTGAATTTTTGCTTGACTTACGGACCTTTCTTATAATTCTCTTACTGGTAGAAAACCAATGACGCTATGTCTTGCTGTCAATTACCGACCGGTAAATATACGTGACAGGACAGCGCCCGTTCCTGGTTTTCGTGTTGACAATTTGTCACATATAACTATTGGCTTTCCGGTGAAAACAAGAGGCGACGTATTTGAATGTCTTGATTTTTGATCGGAAATAACTCTCTGGATGCGGCTTTGAGAGGACCATTACATACACCGTTTTGTGTAATATAAAAGGATCCGTTTTATTACCAACGACGATCAGGGCCTGTTTTCACCAACCCAGTCTTAGACTTAGGAATAAAGCATAGACTTAGAACCAAGAAACATACGCCCAGTGTTTGAATATTTACGGGCTACCATTGGTTATATTATGTCATTAAGAAAATGTTCAACATTACCAATAATGTAGATATAGTAGATTAATGACAAGTTTGACTCAAAATTAAAGCAAGTTTTAAAAATACCAATTTAAAGAATATTCTTTATTCTTAGACTTTAGTTTAAAAATTGTGTGGTGAATACAGGTCGCAGTGTTGGTAACGGTTGAAATATAAACTAACAATAACATTGAATTGCTTAAAGTAAAAATTGAAAACGTAAAATTAATCGACAGCTAGAACAAAAATGAATGGAATGATGAAATGAAAAACAAAACGTTCGGGAAAACCGACAGAAAAAGATTTTCATTTTCTATACACAATAAACAAAGTGCGTGTTTCAAGTTTTGTCTGAACTTCGGTTATAATATAAACCTTTTGATCGGATATCATATAAGCCTCGCTCTTTGAACAAGAGGGTTTAATGCATGTGCGTAAAGTGTCGTCCCAGATAAGCCTGTGTAGTTTGCACAGGCTAATCAGGAATGACACTTTTCGCTTTTATGTTGTTTTTTTTTTGTTTCAATGAAGTCTCCTCTTAGCCAAAATGCAGTTTAAGCGGCGTAAAGTGTCGTCCCTGATTAGCACGTGGGGACTACACAGTCTAATCTGGGATGACATTTTACGCCATGCATTTAACCTCTTTTTCACAGAGCGAGGCTCAAATTTGGTTTGCGCCACGGGCCACATGAACAATCGTGTTTCATTGGAATTTGTTGTTCTGAATATACGCCAGCGAATTGATATTTATATCTTTAAAACGGTAAATGTCAAATAATTTACATTTCATATGGAGTGTTGACAAATTGTGCTATGCTTGTATAACCTATCGCGTGCGACTGACTCTCCCAATATTTGAGCCTCGCTCTGTGAAAAGGGGGTTAAATGCATATGCGTAAAGTATCGTCCCAAATTAGCCTGTGCATTCCGCACAGGCTAATCAGGGACGACACTTCTCGTTTTTTTTTTAAATATTTTTCGTTTAAAAAAGTCTCTTCTTAGCGAAATCCAGTTTAGGCGAAAAGAGTCGTTCATGATTAGCCTGTTCGGACTGCACAGGTAAATCTGGGACGACATTTTACGCACATGCATTAAACCCCTTTTTTACCGAGCGAGGCTCATTTACTTCTGCTTGCAGCCATATCACAAACTTCCACCGTATTCTTGTTACACATTGACAAATTTGTATACCCTGATACGAAGTCAATTGGGAGGATGTACTTAAATCACCATGAACGTTTGTTCGTCTGTCTGGCCGTAAGTCCGTCCGTCCTTACTTCCGTCTGTTTTTCTGTTGGTAAACGCATACAAAATCTCACGAGGCTCTTTGGAGTTATGGCTGTCTGAATGTTTGTTCGAAAATACCTGTTTTCTCCATGACTTTTCAACACATGTATATTTATGAATTTTAAAATGAGTTGCCACGAATTTAAACCATCACAAGACGACATGTCGCGTGTAATACTCGGTTCCATACATCAAAGGTCAGAGGCAGAGTTAGAGGTCAAGGGTCAACGTTGCCACAAACCAGCTTCAACATTCGTGTATCGGCCTAAACTGTGGCATATATAATTGGATTTTAAAATAACTGTGCACCAATGTAAACTTTCATAAGACGATATGTTGCGTGTCACACTCGTCTCCTCACCCGAATGGTTAATGTCACGTTTAGAGGTCAAATGTCCACTTTGGTCATAAAAACAGAAGTTCCGGCCTGTAACTGTGTCATTCATCATGCAGATTAAAGATTACTTACAACAAATGTCCAAGTTAAGCAGACGGGGTGTTACACCCGTCTTTCTACCTCAAAGATCAAGGTCACACTTAGAGGTTAAAGGTCAAAAGCCATACAACAGCTCGTGTCTGTAACTTTGTCATTCATCATGCTGTTTTTTTTTAACTCACTACAAATGAACACCATGAGTTGACGGCGTGTCTCCATACATTAAAAGCCAAGGTCAAAATAAAGGTCAAAATTAAGAGGTCAACAGTCAAATTCGGTTTTGTTATTGACATAAGTGGAGTTTTGATACAAAAGACAGTAAAGTGTAGACACATGCGTGTGCTATGGACACATGTCTTGTTCAAATTAGACTGTCTATACAGTGATTGTTTTGCCCAAAATTACAGCCTCTTATAGCCTGTTTCCCAATGGAAAAAAAGTAACATTTCCCCAAAAAAATCTGACCAAAATTTCCCCAAAAAGATGCTAAACTTTTCCAATAAACTCAATAACTGGTTTATTGAGTTCATTATACAGCGATATAATTTCAAGGCATGTTATAATAAAAATTTAAAACGGCATTTAAACATGCACTTATAAGAAATAGGATTACTGATATTTATAATCATATTAATAGTGTTTCATTTTGTCAATTTTCATGGTTTTATCGCTCTATTTTTCGCAATCCAAAAGGTACAAGTTGTGAAATATAAAGTAAAAAAAAACAACATTGATATTATGAAATGCAGCGTTCCGGGAGTATTCTTCCTCACTGTTGTGACAAATTCTAGTTTTACCTGAATTTTGTTAGGTACTTTTGTTGTTGTTTTACAACATGTAATGTACATGAAAACATTACTCACACCATGGTGATAAGGCATAGTTTGAAAAATATTAAAAATTGGAAAACATAAACATCCAACATTTAAAATGGATATATAAACATCCTACATTCAAATAGTATATATTTAATCTTCTCCATCTAAATGTTTCATCCCGTACGTTTGTAAAAGCGTTTTCAGAAGATAAAGCGATAAACAAAACTGACAGATATGCTGATAAAAGGTATTAGCTGAATACTTTGTACTTTAATTAAAACCGAAACCCACAAGTGTCGTTTTGAGTGGTAAGATGGTTGCAGGGCCGTCGGCTTTTTGGTTATTTGTGTCGCAGTATGATTTGGACGAGACGATACATGCATTGCGATAAAACGTTTTATAGATACTGATAGTCATCGTCGCATGCGCTTTATCAGACTATGTACATGTATACATTCATTCTTCCCGCTTGGTTAAAAACGGCGACCAACAAAACAAACAAGCATTTTGTTGCTCCAAGCTTGAGAACATTACATCGTTTGGATTTATATTAAATCTTGAATGTAATAAGATTGAATCGATATTACATGAATTAGTATGTTTAACATTAGTATGATGCTCAGAAACACACCGCAATTGACACCTCGTCTTGAACCAACATGTCACCAGTGTATGTTCACATGTATAGTTTTAGTTAATTTGATTAAACAGTAGACAATAAGTCCATGGGTATACATGAAATATCAATACAATATTCATAAAACAAAGTCACAGGTCATTCAAATTATAAACATAAAAAAATTGGTACATTGTCAAAAAAAAATAAAATATTGGGTATTTTAGTATATGTAAATATACATAACTTACATATTAACTTAATAAGTTAATATGTGCAATTCAATTCCAGTCATTTATTTGCCTGTCCTAACGACTTTCAGGTAACATCAAGATTGAGACCAGCTCCGCTACAGCGCCCAGTGACTCACATCCGGCCGCCCATCTGATGGGGACCGCACAGAGGCATGACCAGCCCACAGGTACGCTACAACTACTCGCTCTTGGAACACTGGGATTAATGCATGTGCGGAGAGTGTCGTCCCAGCTTAGCCTGTGCAGTCCGCACAGGCTAATCAGGGACGAAATTTCCCGCTTTTATGGATTTTTTCTTTCAAAGAACGTCTTTTGTTTGCGAAAATCCAGTTGACTGCACAGACTACTCTGCGATGACACTTCACGCACGTGCATTTAACCCGTTCCCTCAGAGCGAGGCTATTGTTATGGCAACACCATCGTTTGTATAACGAACATGCATTAATGCATTTAAACTAAGTTATCCAAGAGCTTGACTCTATTACTTTTACTAGACTGCTTTGTTGTAGCGCCATCACGGTACCTATAACAAGTGACCTTTTAAGATCTGTGTTGGGAGAACACTATCAACAACAGGTAATATTTTTAAGGATATCTTTTTAATAGTTCATCATTTTTATTGGAATAAAGTGGAGATCCCGCTCATTCGTGAGAGTTTTCTAAAGGGTACCTTTTTTATACAAATAAGTATTTTTTCAGTAAAGTGCAACCGCGCGTTTGTAATATGAAGTCCCCCACACTGATCCGACATTTTTCTAACCATTCAAACGCGCGGTTGCACTTCACTGAAAAAATACTTATTTGTTTAAAATAATCATGATACCTATAGACAACTCTCACGAATGAGCGGGCTCTCCACTTTTCTCCATTAAAAATGATGAAATATTTTAAAAAAGACATCCTTAAAATGTAACATGGGTCGCGCTTTTGTTGATAGTATTCTCCCAATCAATTCTCTATAATCAACACTAACCTATTATTCTCTATGTATCCTTATTTCAGTGCCGGGCGGGCTGTTCGCGATCTCCCTGTACATCTGGAACGAGGACCTGGCCTTCACCAACAAGGTCCAGTACCGCCATGGCCGCATTGTCATATTGGAGCCCGGCCTCTACTATGTCTACAGCCAGGTGTCCTTCCTGGAGTATTTCGACAACCCGTCCGTCGAAACTGGTCCCCGCTCGCTGTCGCACTACATCTACCGGTATAACATCATATATCCGGACGGAGGCGAGGAATCCATGATCCAGAACTCTATGACCAAATGTTGGGCCCAGAATAAAGCCTTTGGCGAGTACACGAGCTATTTAGGGGCTGTTTTCCATCTTAGACAGGGAGATGAAATCTTTGTGAAGGTCTCCAATTTGACGATGCTTGTTTTGGAACCTAAATTGCGTTATTTTGGGTTGTTTAAGGTTTAATACTTGTAAATGCAAAGTGTTGACTTTTGCCTTTTCGCTGAATCTCGATTAAGATCAAAATAATTGGAACACCTTGCCATCACTGTCTTATCAGCGTTTAAAAAAACTAACAACTGCTGTT
>VMBQ01003109.1:15673-113588 GCA_007657795.1 Dreissena rostriformis
TTAAATATCTGGCTTATTTCGCATTTTTCGACACATGTTCTCCTTAACTTTTATTTTAACTTATATTGAAATATATGTATAAAAATTTTTTTACACATTTTATATAAATTTACAAATATTTCACAAAATCGTGCAGTCTTTAGAGCGCAGTGTTGGCTTTTGAACTACGTTTATGTGGTATTAATTGAGATTGCAACGGTATTTTCTCGTTATTACTCGTTTTAATTGCTTGATGCATACTTTTATATCTTTCACATATCAATACATGAGCATGTTTAACCCGAAATTGTGATGCAAGATACTTCCGTGAAACCAGATATAGTTAATGCTATGCACATTGTTTTCTACAGATTACATACACATTTTTGTTTCTTCAAACAGTTAACATCTGCAAGGATGAGATAAAACTATTTTGAAACATGATTAACCCTTTGAGCGCTGGAACCGGATTTTGAAGGCCTTTGCAAACAGTTTGGATCCAGATGAGACGGCACAGAACGTGGCGTCTCATCAGGATCCAAACTGTTTGCTATTCTGATAGTATTTTTTGAAAAAAAATCAAAGAAAATGCTAATTTTAGAAATTTAGCAGACAACATTTTAGCAGACGACAAATTTCCCAGTATGCAAAGGGTTAAAGCACGGGCTATCGCTTTGTTGTAATTCAAACTGGTGAAAGTTTATCACAGCTTCAGGATTATAAGTTTGCATGACGTGACCTTAAACGCTCAATTCTTAAGGTTACATCCACTATTGTGTATAATGCACACAGATTTTTTTCTTTTCGTTTGCGGACTGTAACAACGACATTTCATTCGAATTGCATAGCATTGACGTTGTCCGTCCGTCCGTTCGTAATTCCGTCTGTCACAACATTTTTGAAACTGTTCGATGGATACCAATTTAACGAATGTGCTTGTTATAATCATGATGATGGTTCACGGATGTTTATTTAATCATAATGCCAATGTTTCCAGTATGGTGGAATACGTTATTGTATAGATACACGTAACATTTCGTCTAGGAAATAGAGCCAAAGCCCGGGGCTAAACTTAAACAACATTCTTCTCCTCTGTGTGAGCGGTTTGTGTAAAACTATTCATGAACATGCCCTATTTAGGATGCACACCTCGCGGCATGTTCGCGTTTCATCTCTTCTCTCTGGTGATTTTTGTATGTGGATTGTGTAGCACTTCTATCAGGGTTCTGGTTTTCTGGTTCGACAATATAACGCTTCTTTTGTGTATGACAGTATAAAAGACGGTACTTTAGATTGAATCCCTTTAGTTAGAAAAGAAGCACCAAAGTCGCACCCAACGTCATATTTATAACATGGTGCTCATTTACTTTTTCAGTAAACGTTCTATACAGGGTCTTTAATATTTCAGATTAGTAATGAGCCGCACTCCGAGAAAAGTTTTTTTTAATGCATGTGCGTAAAGTGTCGTTTCAGATTAGCCTGTGCAGTCCGCACAGGCTTATCAGGGACGACACTTTCATCTTTTATGATATACTTTGTTTAAAGAAAGTCTCTTCTTAGCACAGATCCAGTTTAGGCGGAAAGTGTCGTCCCTGATAAACCTTTGCGGACTGCATTAAACTCCCTTTTCACAGAGCGAAGCTCTAATATAATGTAAGTACGTGGCTGATAGTCATGTTACTAAAATGTCATTGTTTTTACAGTGCAAACATTATTAACAGTAGGTTATTATTATTTCTCAGCCTTTAAGCGAACAAACGATGCTACTTAGGCGCTTTTATACTACATGTTTTGTGTTAATATTAGGTGTATACTAACAAGTTGTTTGTTTCCACTAACCCGATCGACCCTATAAGTTCTGCCAACCCTAAACGTATTTTTGATATTCCGGGTTGAGTTTTCGATCATTTGTACTAAATTAAATCATATTCACGAAATTAACCCATTTATGACTAGTGGACTCTCCCATCCTTCTAAATTGGATCAATTTATTTCCAAAATAAGGGATGTCTAGTATATTTATTTCTATATTTAGAATATTTCTTACAGAAATTCCTTTAAGCAAACAGCGCAGACCCTGATGAGACACTTTTCTAGACACTAGGCATAAATGGGTTAACTAATGCGTTTGTGATAATTTTTGCTACATTCGTATTCGTTAAATTAACTTTAAAATAACCAACAACCAATAACTAAAACAAAATGTTAAATCGAGATTGGGAAGAAATCTGCATGTCAGTGTATAATTCTCGTTAAAGTGGGGACGGTTAAAAAAGTTAAGGAATACATAACTTTCCCAGCCGACTTTCCTACCCTTATTCTTCTGATGTTGTTAGTGGAAACAAACGACTTTTTGGTTTTGGCCTCACGCTGAAATCGTACAGCACGTTATTTTATTCGATAGAGATTTAACTGTCGTGGTTTAATTTCGCGGTGTTTACTGTTCGTGCTATTAATATATTCAGAGGGCTAAGACGGTAGAATTAGCATATCGACGAATCGATATTCTTTAATATAAACCGCGTAGACATATTGTTAAATGTTCGGAATGATACAACCGATCCTTTTATCTGCATGAATTTCCTTTGTTACTCGTACTGATTTTGCTCAAATAAGTGAACTAAAATATGTTTATTGGTCAAATGAGATGTATTTCAATTCCATGTACTATTACGGGTACAATGTTACAATTACAATTAATGTAGTCTCCTTCCTGTTTGATTTCTGTTGAATTTCAGAATAGCGTATTTACTGCATATTTCGATAATTTCTTAAGTTCGTTCACAAGATTCTATTGAGATTAGAATATTGTTAAAAAAAAATGTCCAAAAACTCATATTTAGGGAAGTACCGGACGATATACATGCATGTGATCGATTTGTTGTATTGAGGAATGGATTGAACATTTATCCAAATCAGTAAAGAAATTCAATCTGCTACATTTCAATAGACGTAGGTATGTGTATATTTAAACGTATTGATAGTTGAGGGCACTCTTAGTTCGCCTTTTGTGTTGTAAACCGCTGTTGAACCGGTACCTCCACAATGTTCTGATACTAGTGGACATCGGCAAATAATTTTAGCCTCGTTCTGGGAAAACAGGGCTTAATGCATGTGCGTAAACTTCCGTTCTAGATAAGTATGTGCGATTCGCGCAGGCTAATCAGGGACGATTCTTCCCACCTAGGCTGAATTTTCGTTAAGAAGAGACCTCATATAAACGAAAAATTATATAAAAGCTTCTTCCAAATTGTATTTCATATGTTATACAATAGTTATCAGAACTTAAAAGATTTTCGGAATAAAGTATGTGTTCTTTAATTTGGGTGCGCGGCAATAGTCAACATTGTACATGGTTGTTTGTCTTCCGGGCTAATTTATTTCCACTATTCGCTTCAACGAACTAGTGAAAGGCTAATAAAAGACGAACTTAACTTTGAACTTAAAGCTTTGAAAGCCTTAAATCGTAATTTACATAAATTGTTCAGGTTTACGGTAATGCTAAGGACAACACGACATTATTAGCTTTCTTGTCATGTTTGTTTTATCAGAATTACACAATAAGTTAATCTCAAATGTAAACACTGACAGCCGATTTGAGTGAACGTTATTAAACATGGCCTGTGAACGAGGCTGACGTTATCTTTCCGTTCGTGAATTCGTCAACATGACGAAGACAACTTAAATAGCATGATGCTGTTTAAACTTGTAAAAATACTAATGATGCTATGGTGATAATTGGTAATGATAAATACGGCGCCAATGATTATTATGATCATGACATCGCTGCTGATAGTGAACATTGATTTTACAATAACGTTAATGAAGTAAGCAGGAAATGTATGGCATTTGTCTATTCGATAATTACTGTGGCGATAATGATGATTATTATGATGATGACTCTTATGTGGCCAGTAATGCTGCTGCTAATATTGACAGAACAGAACAGAAGAAATATTTTATTTCACTTAAGCATATTACAGCTCATCGTGATAATTCAGAATAATACATGCTAATATTGACGATAACGAGGATGAACGAAATGAGGATAATGGGGATGATAATGGGGATGATAATGATGAAAAAAATCCTAATGACTGATGTTTTGTAGAAAAATATGTTGATGATATTGGTGTTTTTATTGATGATATTGTTGTTGTTATTGATGTTGTTGATTGTGATGATGATCATTAGTGAAAGATTATGAGAAATGATGAAAGATGATTGAGATGATAACGATGATTCATATATACATGTAGATAGTCACATATATATCTGAACCTATAACAAATGCCACAGCAGACTTTCGCAACTAACGGTTGTCGATTGCAATTACTTACAAACTAATTANACCCAACGTCATATTTATAAGATGGTGCTCCTTTACCCTTTACAGTGAATGCTCTCTACTGGATCTGGATTATTTCAGATTAATAATGAGTCGCGCTCTGTGAAAAGGGAGTTTATTGCATGTGTGTACAGTGTCGTCCCAGATTAGCCTATGCAATCCGTATAGGCTTATCAGGGACGACTCTTTCCGCTTTTAGGATATTTTGTGTTTTAAGAAAGTCTCTTCTTAGCAGATATCCAGCTTATGCAGAAAGTGCCGTCCCTGATTAGCATGTGCGGACTGAACAGGCTAATCTGGGACGACACTTAACGCACATGCATTAAACCCCATTTCAGTAATGTAATGCTAGAAAGCGGCTGATAGTCATGTACCTAAAATGTCACTGTTTTTACAGTACACACATTGTATAGGTAATTATTATTTCTCAACCTTTAAGCGAACCAACGATACTACTTAGGCGCTTCCATAATACATGTATTGTGTTAATATACGGCATATAATAACAAGTTGTTTGTTTCCACTAACCCGATCGAGCCTATTTTTTTGTGCCAACCCTAAACATGTTTTTGGTATTCCGGGATGAGTTTTCGATCATTTTTACTACATTCGATCATTTTAGCGAAATTTATTATTGAGCTTGTGATAATGTTTGCTACATTCGTATTCGTTAAATTAACTTAAAAAATAATTAAAAACTAATAACTTAAACAAAATGTCAAATCGAGATTGGGAAGAAATCTGCATATCAGCGCATATTCTTATTAAAGTGGGGACTGTTAAAAAAGTAAAGGCACACAAAACCTTCCTTGCCGACCTTCCTACACTTTAATTCTGTTGATGTTATTAGTGGAAACAAAAGAATTCTTTTTGGCCTCACGCTAAAATCGTACAGCACGTTATTTTATTCGATAGAGATCTAACTGTCGTGGTTTAATTTTGCGGTGTTTACTGTTCGTGCTAATATATTCAGAGGGCTAGGACGGTGGCAGAATTAGCATATCGACGAATCGATATTCTTTAATGTAGCCCGCATAGACATATTGTTAAAAGTTCGGAATGATAAAAGTATCATAAAACCGATCCTTTTATCTGAATGAATTTGCTTTGTAAATCGTACTGATTTTGTTCAAATTAGTGAACTTAATTGCGGTAATTGGTCAATTGCGATGTATTTCAATTTTATGTACAACTACGGTCACAATATTATAATTACAATAAATGTAGCCTTCTTTCTTCTTGAGTTCTTTTGAATTTCAGAATAGCGAAGCTACTGCATATTTTGATTTTTTTTATTTCGTTCTGAAGATTATATTGAGATTAGAATATTGTTCTAAAAATGGCCCAAAACTCATATTTAGGGAAGTACGAGACCCTATACATGGACGTGATCGATTTGCTGTATTGAAGAATAGATTGAACATGTATCCAAATCAGTTAAGAAATTCAATCTGCTACATTTGAATAGACGTAGGTTTGAGTATGAATAAAAGCATTGATATTTGCGGGCAACCTTAGTTCGCCTTTTGTGTTGTGAACCGCTGTTGAACCAGTACCTCCAAAATGTTCTGCTTCTAGTGGACCTAGTGGACATCGGCCAATTATTTGAACCTCGTTCTGGAAAAACAGGGCTTAATGTAAGTGCGTAAAGTATCATTCCGGTTGAGCCTGTGCAGTCCGCACAGGCTAATCAGGTACGACACTTTCCGCTTAAAATGGTTTTTGGTTTAGAAGAGACCTCATTTAAATAAACAATTCCAGAAAAGCTTCTTTGAAATGGTATTTTAAATTTCATACAATTATAGTAATACGAACTTAACAGATCTTCGGAATAAAGTATGTGTTCTTAAAGTTGGGTGCGCGGCAATGGTCAACATTGTGCATGGTTGTTTGTCTTTCGGGCTAATTTGTTTCCACCATTTGCTTCAACGAACTAATTAAAGGCTAATACAAGTCGTATTTAACTTTGAACTTAAAATGTTGAAAGCCTTAAATCGTAATTTACATAAATTCTTCATGTTTAAGGTAATGCTAAGGACAACACTACATTATTAGCTTTCTTGTCATGTTTGTTTAATCAGAATTACACAATAAGTTAATCTCAAATGTAAACACTAACAGCCGATTTGAGTGAACGTAATTAAACATGGCATGTGAACGTGGCTGACGTTATCTTTCCGTTCATGAATTTGCGAACGTGACGAAGAAAACTTTCATAACATGATTCTGTTTATACTTGTACTAATAGTTATGATCATATGGTAGTTATGGTAGTGCTTGTTATAATAAACGTGTACTGATGGTTATGGTGATGATAAATACGGCGACGATGATTATTATGATCATGACATCGCTGCTGATAATGAACATTGTCTTTACAATTACGTTAATGAAGTAAGCATGAAATGTATGGTATTTGTCTAGTTGATAATTACTATGGCGACGATGATGATTATTATGACTACGCTAATGGTGGCCTTAAATGCTGCTCCTAATATTGACGATAACGAGGATGAACATCAGGATGATAATGGGAATGATAATGATGAAAAAACCATAATGACTGATGTTTTGTAGAAAAAGATTATAATGATGATGATGATGTTGGTGTTCTTATGGATGATATTGTTGTTATTGTAGTCGTTGATTATGATGACGATTGTTGATGAAAGATTATGAGAAATAGTGGAAGATGATTGAGATGATANGCGCTTTGAAATTGAGTTTGCCTGATAAGAGATGGGAGCATAACTGCGTTACAACGAGAAACTATCGAGAAACATATTCTGTGGGGAAATTGGCGTTCCACGTATTAAATGCAATAATCAGTCCCCCGAGTGTAAGAATCGCATTCAGTTTTTGTTGGATTTATTCCATATTACGCGTTAGGAAGCTATTTGAAACGGATTGAATGAACATTGCAAAAATATCGCCTGTTTCTGATGATAGGATGGGTTGAGATGGTGTGACTTAATGCACGTTGTATCATTTAAGTGCATACGAGGTTCGCTCTGTGAAAAGGGGATTTAATGCATGTGCGTAAACTGTCGTCCCAGATTAGCCTGTACAGTCCGCACAGGCTAATCAGGGACGACACTTTCTTATGATATTTTTCGTTCAAAGAAAGTCTCTTCTTAGCAAAAATCCAGATTGAGCGGAAAGTTTCGTCCCTGATTAGCCTCTGCGGACTGCACAGGCTAATCTGGGACGACACTTTACGCCCATGCATTGAACCCCCTTTTCACAGGGCGAGGCTCACATATAATTTGCCGCTTATAGTGCTACACATTAAGACCTCATCATGCGATCTGAGTCGATGTATTATACAAGAGGTGGGTAAACGGCAAATTCTAGTAATGATTTTTTTAAGCTAAACTTTGACGAAGTTCGACACACGACGCATGACGCATGACGACATACATAGAATGACCAAAAGGCATTAATTTGAAATATGACCCTTCCATATGACCAGATCTTCAGTGCATAAACATACGCGTTATTAACTATAAAAGGCAACAAAAATAAGCACAGTTGGTATCAAACTGCGCATATTTGTAAATGTACACCGATGCTTTAACTAGTTTGAATTGCTTACGTGAATATTAATGAAACATTATGGCCGTCTTAATATTGCCATTCTGTATTTTAACTTCATCTTTACTAACTAGCTCAGCGTTCAATTATCCGCCATTGTGTTTTCCTGACCTCCTTTCCAAATCAATAACGTTGACATTTCGAAATAAAAAGAGAAGAAAACAAGTTATACCTATGCGTTATCTCTTTCAGAACATTCTTCCAACGTAAAATCTTCGGAAAGTGATCACCTTGTTTACTTAAACACATCTGCATTTTTTTTCGTGTAACCGTGATTCTAGGTTACTTTATGCAAAAGAACAGAACAGAACATAACTGTATTACGACGTGTATATTATACATCGTCAGTATTAACCATGCAATACTGTACATATCGAAAGGTCATGTGGAGAGAAAGTGATCAAACAGCAATAAGTAGTCTTCATAAAATCTAACGTAATACATTACAGTAGTTTGGAAGAAAAATACAAAATATTTATGTGACAGTGTGGCTATCATGCTGTAAATATTTATGGGAATACACTAAAATGGAAAATGAGTTATCTTGCGCATTCCACGTGGATTATTTGCTTATAATAATAGTAAGAAGTAGCACACATACTTTGCATAGATTACCTAGATTCCATATGGCAGCAAATTTAACAATCATACCTGGTTCTGTGAAAATAGGATTAAATGCCTGCGCGTAAAGTGTCGTCCCAGATTAGCCTGTGCAGTCCGCCTAAACTGGATTGTGGCCAAGAAGAGTCTTCATTTCAACGAAAAATACAATAAAAGCGGAAAGTGTCTTCCCGGATTAGCCTGTGCGGTCTACACAGGCTAATCTTAGACGACACTTTACGCACATGCATTAAACCCCATTTTCACAGAGCGAGGCACATATTGTTTAAAAGCCAGTGTATTTATTATTGAAATCCAAGAATTGCGATCGAATTTTGATTTGTTGACCATAATGCTTAAAGTTCTGCATAATGCTTAAGTTCACATAAACGAAAAAAAAAAAACGCGCCTAAAACGTCCTTAAACTATAAATATGAAGAAAGAAAAAAAAACAGTAAAAAGCATTAAAGAAAAAGAAAATGTGTTTGCTATCGGGACGAAACCGTGAATAGTTTATTGTAGGTAAAGTGAGAAATTAATATGTTCACGAGCGCTTGCCTGAGCAAAAGTATGCAAAGCAAATTAATGCCCTATATTTCTTTCATACTTTATCTTTTATCAATAAAACATGGTGCGCCATATGTTCATGCAATTATTAATTTCAATATGGCAGGCTAAACTTATATGGATTGCCCTTAAACAGCGACGTAAAGCGCTAAACGGGTATTGAAAAGGGATAAATTACAATTTCTTGTTAACAAAACAGATGGTTTTGTGAATGACACATTATTTCTAATTTAATCGATTCTGTAAGTGGAAATATGTACAGTATAAGTGGCGCGAATAACGTTGACTTATTAACAAAATAAGAAAATTTAACACGTTATTAAGGGTGAGTTTTAAACGAATGTCAAGTAACTTAAAAGGTTATTAAGTCAAGCCTAAGGCAGCACGATTAACGAAGATTTCAGATTACAATGTCTTGTCATGGGGGACAGCTCTTAATGCACGATCTTAGGCACCCGATTACATTAAATGTTAGTGTTGTTTTTAGCTCAGCTAAGCACGTCGAGCTCATGGTGAGCTTTTGTGATTACATTTTGTCCGCCATTCATTGTATGTCGTCCGTCGTGCGTCGTCATCAACATTTACCATGTGCACACTATTAACGCCACATTTATGGCCTAATATTCATATAACTTGTTGTAACCATTTTTCCTTATGACATCTCGACTGAAGTCAAAACTCGGCTGGGGAGGGTCAAAAACTTGGTAACTAGGGCACATAAAAGAAAAAGGTTATGAACGCTCTTAAAGATATATTTTGCCCTATCATCATGAAACTTCATCAGAACATTTAGTACAATGATGTATCGCCCGAGTTCGAATTTGGTTCCGGTCCGTTGAAAAAATGGTCGGCGAGACGAGGGGCGCAGTATTCTTTATAAAGCTATAATAAACTTTTTGAATTCTCTAGAAGTCACATTAATATGCTCCCACTAAGTGGGTGAACATTCAGCATTGTACTTGTTCGTCCGTCCGTTTGTACGTACGTATGTCCCGTAGATTGTATTTTGAACTGATCGTTAACTTCTGAATGGATCGCGCTCAATCTTTCAGAGTGGGGCGACATTATTGTGTACATTAATGTAATGTAATGAATTTTTGCTTCGACTAGTTTTGGCGGAAGTATGGCCTTTGTCTGTTTTTCCTCTATAGGATATATATAGTCCCAAAATTGTATTCATGTCCTCTTATTGAATACTTGGTGCATCTAGCTCAAATATTTACGTTGAAGACCTTAATTTGTAACTTTAATACCGTATAATCGTCGATATGTCCTTTAAAAAATAAAACATAAATCAAGCCAAATTGGACAGCAACAATGTGCATCAACACAGACAACGTTTTGCTCGCTGTTATCCAAGTCAGTTATGCTTGTGTATTTTCAATATTTTTCCCACGACGTTAATGACTAAAATAACACCACGGGATTCATTCCGATCAATTCGGAAAACAAATCAGGTGCCCTTAATGGATGAAAAGAATGCCAGAGTTTGTTATAATCAATATGTTTTATGTCCCGCTCATAAAAGGAAATCAAAGTCATATTTGTTTAATCGATTAGTATTGCCAGTGGTCTGTCTGATTATCTGGGATCCAATGTTAAACCGGTTTCGAAGAACAAACGCTGTAATTACTGGTATTTGATTAAAGACTCTGTATTTAAACAGTACTTATGAAAGCGATCGACGTTAATTGTAGATATTGTTGTAACAGCTTTTAGTCCCAATCATTCGGCCTAAACGATTTTCTGAATGATATTGAAATGATGTTACTAATAAGCGTGTGGCACTTGTTCGCATCGTTAATTTACCAAAGCAATCAATTTGATGTACATAATATGAAGCAATTCTATCAGTCGCGTGTACATGATACTTCATTAAGCATCTAGCTTGCAACGACAAAAACGTTAAGTTTCTTCAACAACAGCAGCATCGTTACTTTTATGATTATAAGTTGCAGAGAGACTTCAACTAATTCAACGTATACCACAACATCAACAATAACTTCTTCTACTGCTGCTGATGCATTAACCCTTTAAGCGCTGGAATCGAATTGTAAAGGCCTTTGCAAACAGTTTGGATCCAGATGAGACGCCACAGAACGTGGCGTCTCATCTGGATCCAAACTGTTTGCTATTCTGATAGTATTCTTTGAAAAAAAAAACGAAGAAAATGCTAATTTTAGAAATTCAGCAGACAACATTTTGGCAGACGACAAATTTCCCAGCATGCAAAGGGTTAAATTTTGCTTCTGTTTCGATTGACAACAGTATTCATTCAGTTGTATAACTAACATATGAATGTTTGTTCAATACTAAAGCGGGTTCTATTCATACCCACACATGTTTGCGTTTATGATCAAATTTCTGAAGATGAATTAAATTTCCGGCTTCCGGAGCCCCTCTGACTCCTTTGGGGTCATTCAAATGGATAGCGTCAATTTAAGAAATCGGCGTTTGATTATTTACTAGGCTGGAGAAAATAATCAGAAAAAAGTCAAACCATTCATTTGACAAATTTGTATTTGAGCAGCTCTATGGGAAAACCGCCGAAACTGGATTTTTCGATTGGAAAAGACTTCCTTCAAACGAAATATTCAATAGAAGCTGAAAGTGTCGTCCCTGATTACAATAAATTGAGACTACATTTTACGCACATGCATTAAGCCCGTTTTTTCCAGAGCGCTGCTCATATGTATGTCATTGATCCTAACCCTTTGCATGCTGGGAAATTTGTCGTCTGCTAAAATGTCGTCTGCTGAATTTCTAAAATTACCATTTTCTTCGATTTTTTTTCAAAGAATACTATCAGAATAGCAAACAGTTTGGATCCTGATGAGACGCCACGTTCTGTGGCGTCTCATCTGGATCCAAACTGTTTGCAAAGGCCTTCACAATTCGGTTCCAGCACTGAAAGAGCAAATTATCCTGTCTATATACTTGCACTTACATCTCATAATAGGCGTAACATGTTCTTCACCCTGTCAGGTTTGTTGGCTAACTTTGCTTACGTGATTAATGTTTGAACACGGACTCGGTTTGGTTTATTTTCAATCGCGATAGTTTAGCACTTGCCAGTCCGGCGTCAAGCATTTGTCAAATAGTTAATTTGAGTCAGCATACTCCGCACAAAATTTGCGTGGGTCAGAATAAAGGCATTGGATGTGCTTCGACAGAAAACTAAAAATTGCAGAGCTTTTCACCGGATGATGTAACTGTTTGGTGTTAAAGGCTATGATGAAAATCATGTTTCGATTTTATTTTAATACTTTAATAATTGTTTTTGGCGTAATAGGCTTTGCGTAATTTAAATATTTTAAAAAGTGCATATTGATATATAGTATTGATAATTGCACTTAAGGGGCTTGATTATGGCGCATAGCTCGACTGGTTAACACAGTTGTGTTATATGAATCAAAACCAATGGTTGAATCTGAAACTGTACTGTCATTAACAAGTTCAAAGTCGCATGCTATCAAAATATTTGCATGATAACTTTTCTCATAACTTTTGTGTTCTCGTTTATTAAGCAGACGATGCTTTAAACATTAATCAATTGCGCGTTTATTGTTCGGCTGTTTTAACCATTTTTTTTGTATTCTCAGTTCGTGGAAAAGAAGTACAGAACAGAGCTGGCAAAGGGTAAGTTAAATTTTAAATTACACAAATTAACGAAATGCATATGCCAGATTTTATGGATTTATTTGAGTTTAATTATACCCCCACAAACGAAGTTTATGGGGGGGGGAGTATATAGGAGTGAGCTTGTCTGTCGGTCTGTCTGTCTGTCCGTATTAAGTGTCCGCTCTCTTATTCAAGTTGTTTTCATTTGATCTTCAACAAACTTGGTCAGATGTTGTATTTGGATGATGTCTAGGTCAAGTTCAAAAATGGGTCATGCCGGGTCAAACAATAGGTAACGGGGTCACTTAGTGCGTTTTAAACATTCAGCATGTTGTCCGCTCTCTTATTCAAGTAGTTTTCATCCAATCTTCACCAAACTTGTTCAGACGTTTTATCTAGATGAGCTCTAGGACAAGCTCTCTAACAGAAGTAGTTTACTTTCGATCTTCACCAAACTTGGTCAGAAGTTTTATATAGATACTGTCAAGGCCGAGTTCGAACATGGTCCATGCCGGGCCAAAAACTAGGTCACGGGGTCACTTATCGGTAGTACGTTTTACACATTCAGCATGGTGTCCGCTCTCTAATTCAAGTAGTTTTCATCAGATCTTCAACACACTTGGTCAGAAGTTGAATCTATATGATGTGTAGGTCAAGTTCAAACATGGGCCATGTCGGGTCAAAAACTAGGTCACGGGGTCACTTAGAGCGTTTTAAACATTGAGCATGGTGTCCGCTGTTTTTTGCAAGATATTCTGTGTCAATGCGGCATGTGGGGGTATTCGTCACGTCTGTGACAAAGCTCTAGTTGAAGTAGTTTACTTTCGATCTTCACCAAACTTGGTCAGAAGTTTTATATAGATGATCTCTAGGCCATGTTCGAACATGGGCCATGCCGGGCAAAAAACTAGGTCACGGGGTCATTTACGCAGGAAGTACCTTTTACACATTCAGCATGGTGTCCGCTCTCTAATTCAAATAGTTTTCATCTGATCTTCACCATACTAAGTCAGAAGTTGTATCTAAATGATGTATAGGTCAAGTTCGAACATGGGCCATTCCGGGACAAAAACTAGGTCACGGGGTCACTTAGTGCGTTTTAAACATTTAGCATGGTGTCCGCTGTTTTTTGTGAAGACAACATGCAAAATATTCTGCGTCAATGCGGCATGTGGGGGTATTCGTCACGTCTGTGACAAAGCTCTAGTTATTTTAGGTTTTATATAAAAAGTATTAGAATTATTAATTACTACTATCAGTTAACTCTCATTAACATGAGTGCATATTTCAACACATTATATAGCAAATTACTGTGGCACTAATTACAAAANACATTTATTTATATTCCAAACAGTGAACACATTTCGCAGCCTGTGGTGCTTTTTTAAATCTTACTTGGTACAGCATACTCGTTTTCATTAACTAAGTTAGGTCACATGCTAACCGCGTATTTTTGTTCATATGTGTCGCGTTCTGAGAAAACTGGGCAAAATGCATGTGCGTAAAGTGTCGTCCCAGATTAGACTGTGCAGTCCGCACAGGCTTATCCGTGACGACACTCTCCGCCTTAACTGGATTTTCGCTGAGAAGAGACATCACTTAAGACTCAATCCGGCTTATGTGCGACAATTGATGTCTTCGGGTTTTAATGCAGCATACAATAAAATATTTATATGAATTGCTATGTAATTTTGCATTTTTAGACAAAAGTAAATAACCAGAAAAGAAAAAATATGACATGAATGGTTACTTGCCATTAAAATTTTACATAAATACCGTCTTGATATCATAAGTTGACAGAAAAAGCATGTCTTCGCCAAAAATGTGTTCGTTATATGTACTTCTTAAAAAAAAATGTCAAGTTTTTTTAATTTATTACTTTTCAAAGTATGTAAATAAGTTGTCTTTACTTGATAAGAAATAGATTTTTGACAGAAGTGAAATTTTTTGAAAAATAAAATAAAATGTACGGATGTCTTCAAAAGTGCAACCAGTAACGAGGCATTGTTTTAAAGTGCATTCAAATAGCTGAGATTGTAACAATATGTTGTTTTAATGTCTTAATTAAAAACATTTCATCATATACTTAAGCAAAAACTATTCTTCACCGGTCTAATTTTGTACTCTATTTTAAAATAAAATGTCAAATATCTTAAAAAATAGCGTAATAATTAAAAAAACCATTTACGAGACAATCATATAATTTAAGAACAAATACACGTACTTGTATTACTACTATGAATAATTATGTTAAGGACTTAAAGGAGGGTTATATTTAACGGAAAATTTAACGGTTTTCACAATGAGATGATTTATTTCGTCATTTTTACGATTTGATTGTATCTATAAACCATTTACGAGCCACCAGTTACGAGTCACGAAACATGGCAAAACAATACAATAATAATAATAACAATATATTATATCAATATTTTTTGTACGATTTATTAAATTCTACTTTGATAAACAAAATAAATTATCTTGGTTTTGAATAGATTTGTTTCGTTGTTTTATTTTGTTAAAGTTAAACAAGTTGTAATAAGAACATGTTTTACTTTCTGTTATATATTTGACATTTTACCTGTGAACTCAATTAAAAAACTTTGTTAAAAAATGTTAAAATAAACGAATACGTATTAAAATGTGTACAATTGTTCAGAAAATAAATTGAAATTTAATATGATTAGAATTTATTGGTTTGTATTAAAATTGTAAAATCATGAGTCTTGTCCCGAAAATTACATACTAGTTCTTTTACTGGTTTTATTAAAAGTCGAATTTTGAGTTAACTATCACAGATGTACTCATAATAATTTGGATTTTAGTCACAAATATACAATGGATTAATAAATTAAACGAACATAACGAATATTTCAAACTTTATTTTTCTCTAAAAATATTGGGTTAATGTCGTACTTAAGGCGGATCGAGCCTAAAGCTTCCATTCTGCTCTGAAACCAATAACGCTATGTCTTGCTGTCAATTACCGGCCGGTAAATATGCGTGAAAGGGCAGCGTCAATGTTTGGTTTTCGTGCTTACAATTTGTCACATATAACTACTGGCTTTCCGCTGAAAATAAGGGGGGACGTCTTTGAATGTCTTGATTTTTGATAGAAAATAACTCTGGATACGGCCTCGAGAGGGCCAATTAAATGCAACGTTTTGTGTGATATAAAAGTATCCCTTTTATTATTAAACGACGACATGGTGTCGGTAACGGTTGAATAACAACTAAGAATAACAATGAATCGTTTAAAATACATGTTGACCAATTAAAATTAATCGAAAGCTTTTTTTTGTTTGAAAGGAATGATGAAATGAAAAAGTTCGGGGAAACCGACAGAAAATGAATTTCAGTTCCTATACACAATAAACAAAATGCTTGATTCAAGTTTTGTCTTAACTTCGGCTATAACATAAACATTTCGATCGGATATCAAATGAGCCTCGCTCTGTGAAATGGGGGTTTAATGCATGTGCATAAAGTATCGTCCCAGATAAGCCTGTGCAGTTCGCACAT
Organism: Dreissena rostriformis; assembly: GCA_007657795.1. Classification (NCBI taxonomy): domain Eukaryota; kingdom Metazoa; phylum Mollusca; class Bivalvia; order Myida; family Dreissenidae; genus Dreissena; species Dreissena rostriformis. Next base: position 31,905 of record VMBQ01003109.1, read on the forward strand.
TCAAATCGGTAACGACACTTTCCGCTTTAAATGCTAAAAGCGAAAATCCAGTTTAAGCGGAACGGGCAGTCCGCACAGGCTAATCTGAGTCGACACTTTACGCACATGCATTTAAACCCTTTTTCACAGAGCGAGGCTCAAATTGTTGTTAACAGGTGCTTCAAGGCGCCACATGAACAATTTTGTTTTATTGGAATTTATTGTTTTGAATACAAACGAGCGAACTGACATTTAAATCTTTAAAACGGTAAATGTCAAATTATTTACTTTACATATGGAATGTTGACAAAGTGTGCTTTGTTTGTATAAGATATCGCGTGTAACTGACTCTCCCATATTTACTTATTTTAAACGAAGGAACTCTGCTGACAGCCATGTCACGAACTTCCACAATATTTTTGATAGAAGAAGTGACTAATCAGTGACGCGCCCTTCCGCTTAGGGAATTTTTCGTTAATATGAGGTCTATTATAAACAAAAATGCAGTGTAGGCGTAAAGTGTCGTCTCTGAGTTGCCTGTGCAGACTGCACAGGCTAATCTGGGACGACACTTAACGTCTATGCATTAAACCCCCTTTTTACAAAGAGGGTCTCATATCATCATGCTGTATATAACGAAACGCGGCGTTCCGGGAGTAGTCTTCCTTTCTGTTGTGACAAATTCTAGTTTAACCTGATAGCCAAGTTTGTTTATGTTAGCGACTTGTTGTTTTATTGTTTTACAACATTTAATGTACATGAAATTATTACACACACCATGGAGATAAGGCATATTTTGAATACATATTAGAAATTGAAGAAACAAAATGGATATGTTTAATCTTCACCATATAAATGTTTCATCTCGTTCGTTTATTAAAAGTGTTTCGAGCAGACAAAGCGATATACAAAATTGAAAGATATGCTGATAATAGGCATAAGCGGTATACTTTTATTAACACCGAAACCCACAAGTGTCGCTTTAAGCGGATAGATGCTCGCAGGGCCGTCGGCATGTGTTTTTTTTAATCATTTATGTCGAAGCATGATTTGGACGAGACAGTTAATGCACTGCACTTAAACGGTTTATAGATAGACATCGTTAGGTACGCTTAATCAGACAATGTCCACCTTCATCCTTATCGCCCTTTAAGAAACGGCGATCAACGCAAACAAGTTTTTTTTCGCTTCGTGCATGAGAACATAAACTCGTTGAAATTAATATTAAAATCAAGAATGCAATGAGATTTTATTGATATAAGATGCATACGTATATCAAGTTCATCTTCCGGGTATACTTCTCGGTCACACACCGGAACTGACACCTTATATTGAACCAATATTGCGCAATTGTATATTCACGTGTACATGAATAAGTTAATTTACAATTCGATTCCAATCATTTATTGTCCCTCTCTTGTCGGCTTTCAGGTAACATCAAGATTGAGACCAGCTCCGCTACAGCTCCCAGTGACTCACATCCGGCCGCCCATCTGATGGGGACAACACAGTGGCATGACCAGCCCACAGGTACGCTACAACTACTGATTAGCTATACAATCATACGAGCCTCGCTCTGGGAAAATGGGGCTTAATGCATGTGTGTAAAGTGTCGTCCCAGATTAGCTTTTGCTGTCCGCAAAGACTAATCAGGGACGACACTTTTCGCTTTTAAGGTATATTTCGTTTAAAGGAGGTCACTTCTTTGCAAAAATCCAGCTCAGACGGAAAGAATCGTCCCTGATTAGCCTTAGCGGACTGCAAAGGCTAATCTGGGATGTCACTTTACGCACATGTACTTAACTCCGTTTTTCAAGAGCGAGGCGCAAATCTGTTTACGTTCTGTATTGAAAATAGTGGTTAATTGTGCAAGCTACTTAGTAATAACGTTGAGGCACAACAGAGCATATATATATTGTCCTCGCTGTGCGGACATTTAGCGATTTTCCTGAACTTTGAATATCAATTTTGAATCGTGTATCTTCGTATGAACAATGTTTCACCTAGTTGTCTGGTTTTCAAATAAGTTGAAAATCCTGGTTATGGCTTGGAAATGTTCGGAAATTGCGTTTGGAGTTGTCGGGAAAATGTCACTTTTACTTAAGATAGAGATGCGAATTCCATTCAATAACTTAAGTTATAATGGAGTGTTCTTACTGCAATTTTGTATATACCAAGCTTGGGTTTTGTTTGTGGCTTGTAGGTGTAAGGTCACTAAAACGGTTGATAAAAATTGAAATGCAAAGTTTCAGACCGATAACATTCGTTTGGATGGAGGTATTGCGTTAAGTATTGTATGTAGACAGCTTACATGCAGACCTAGCTTGGGTTTTACAAATAACAGATTAAAGCAGGTGTTACAAAAAAACTGCTTCCTTGACGTTTCCACGTTTATTTTATTACATCGCACTTTAGAAAATAATGTACGCTTCAAAGTAGGTCGTTCTAGAAACGATGGTATAGCCATAAAAACACATTTACTAGACTTCTTTGTGGTAGCATCATGATTTATCCGAGCGCCGTCATGATTAATCCGTGTGGCGTCATGATTTATCCGTTTGACTTGATGATTTATCCGTGTGGCGTCATGATTTATCCGTGTGGCGTCATGATTTATCCGTGTGACTTGATGATTAATCCGTGTGGCGTCATGATTTATCCGTGTGGCGTCATGATTTATCCGTGTGGCGTCATGATTTATCCGTGCTCAGTCATGATTAATCCGTGTGGCGTCATGATTTATCCGTGTTACTTGATGATTTTTCCGTGTGGCGTCATGATTTATCCGTGTGGGGTCATGATTTACCCGTTTGTCGTCATAATTTATCTATGTGGCGTCATGATTTGTCCGTGTGGCGTCTTGATATATTATCGTGGCGTCATGATATAGTATCGTGGCGTCATGATATATTATCGTGGCGTCATGATTTATCCGTGTGACGTCATGATTTGTCCGTGTGGCGTCTTGATTATTATCGTGGCGTCGTGATATATTATCGTGGCGTCATGATTTATCGGTGTGGCGTCTTGATTTGTCCGTGTAGCGTCATGATTTATCCGTATGTTTACCTCTCAACAACTTTTCAGTGCCGGGCGGGCTGTTCGCGATCTCGCTGTACATCTGGAACGAGGACCTGGCCTTCACCAACAAGGTCCAGTACCGCCACGGTCGCATCGTGATACTGGAACCCGGACTCTACTATGTCTACAGCCAGGTGTCCTTCCTGGAGTATTTCGACAACCCGTCCGTCGAGACCGGTCCCCGGTCGCTGTCTCACTACATCTACCGGTATAACATCATATATCCGGACGGAGGCGAGGAATCCATGATCCAGAACTCTATGACCAAATGTTGGGCCCAGAATAAAGCCTTTGGCGAATACACGAGCTATTTAGGGGCCGTATTTCATCTTAGACAGGGTGATGAAATCTTTGTGAAGCTCTCCAATTTGACGATGCTTGTGTTGAAGCCTAAATTGCGTTATTTCGGGTTGTTCAAGGTATAGTACATTTTGAATGCAAAGCGTTTATCTTTGCCTTTTCGCTGAATCTAGATTTAGATCAAAATAATTAGAACACATGACCAGCGGTGTCTTATTTAAGTATTTAAACAAAACTAACAACCGCTGTTAACGTGTTTATTTGCCATTTTGAACACAATCGCCAAGAGAGACATATCCTGTATCTTATTAAATATAATAAAGCGAATCGTATATGCGATCCTATTTTCAAATCTTTAAAAACGTGACACATCTCCAGAATATGCGCCTTGTTGTTTATCTGCGCATGTGTAAGGTGTCATATTTTCAGTCAAACATGGAGAATAATAACTCCCTAAATGATATGCTTTCATTTTGTGAAAGTGGAGTGTTCACATGTAGAAAAACGAACATACAGTTTTACGTTTGGTTGTTTGTTCTTCGATATATTTTGTGTGATTTCTAGTATTAGGGACAATTGAAAAGAAAGTGATTTGTAAACAAGTGGACGGTCAACATGAACAAAAAAAAAAGGGGGACATTATGCACTGAACCTGAACCTTGAATACACCCGTTGACATTTTAAACATTCTCGGCTGTTGTTAGTGATAATTATTCCCATGTTGCTAGTGAAAGTTATCTGCACGGTTTCAAGCTGGAAATATGTTGTTGATGTAACATTAGAACATTGATATACGTTCATACGTGCCGTGGTGGTGTATGTCATATTGTTTGTTGTGTTTGTACTGACAGTGATTGTCATTAAATATTGTCCATTCCAATTAGGGATTTGATAAATGTTAATTGTATTTGAATATGGGGGATATTGTTCTTGTCATTGATTCACATCATGGTGGAAATAATACTAGCAGTATTTGCCTGTTTTGATTGAACACCATTGAAACTCCAGAGCTTGCTGAATGATAGGTATATTATAAATCGCTAAGCAAGGTTATTAGTTTTAAAATTATGATTTCATCACATTTATATTGTTGTAAATGTTATATATTTAGTTTGAATTATTAGTTGATGTTGCCCTTAATTTACCGTTTGCTATCTTTTATAAAAGGTTATGTTGTATATTAATGGTTCAAAAACGCCTGCGTAGAGAAACATTGTGCAGTATAATTTTGGCTTTGAGGTGAGTTCGTACTTGAGTGACTGGTTAGGACCAGTCTTTGTCCGTTATCATTTATTCAGATCATCTTTAACCCTTTGAGCGCTGGAACCGGATTTTGAAGGCCTTTGCAAACAGTTTGGATCCAGATGAGACGCCACAGAACGTGGCGTCTCATCAGGATCCAAACTGTTTGCTATTCTGATAGTTTTCTTGGAAAAAAAATCGAAGAAAATGCTAATTTAAAATATTTAGCAGACAACATTTTAGCAGACAACAAATTTCCCAGCATGCAAAGGGTTAGAGTTCCGGCAGTGTCATGTAGACACCGGCATGTTGTTGTATAAGGTCTCGAAATATGTTTCGAAAGTAAACATTTTAATCGATATCTCCTCCTACACCACTGAGTGGAATTTGATCAAACTTGGAAAGATAATGTTATACCTTTAAAAGAAATGGGGGTAATATATAATTTGGATTGCGTATTGTTTTATAAACCATATAAGTAGATAATATTTGGCGTTCAATATTATTTTATCAAGTGGATTTAGACGATCGAGATTTTAACGTGTTGAGGAATACATTCTTAGATGACAAATCAACGCAATCAATAGCATCAAAATTTAATGTAAAAAAAATGAGTCATGTTGAATCTTGTGATTATAAACGGGCAAGCATCGCCCTCTTTTAATTTATTGTCTTGTATAGAAGATTGTCTGTCTATATATACTTAATATAACACTACGACCGTTGAAGTTTTCTCGTGATTTTGTTTGAGATATTACAAAGTTGTGTTTAGATTTACAATATGTGTAAGTCTTTGTTTGTTTAAGTAAGATTATTACCATTGTTTCAGAGGTCGCGGTATTTATATATGTGCTGCGTGCTTATGTTTTGAACATATTTGTCATGTTTGGCATAATCTACTTCTCAGTTTTGATATCTGCATGTGGAATACTTGTTCACTTTTGCCAAAATAATGTGCATGGTTCATATTGGGCGCTGGTGTAAAGTTTTGCTCTGGACATAAGCGTCTAATGCATGTTTGCATAAAACATGTTATATATTAATCGTTCAATTCGTGAAACATTTACATTTTTAACAGCATAAACAAAATTGTATGCATCTTTTAAGACCTTTATTAAATAGATTTATTAAAAAATATATAGTTTTATGTCTACTGAGCTTTATATGTGCTATTCCAGTCAAGTTCGTTTTACATAGCATGTAAATTAGTTTGATATATAGGTATAGTAGTTAATATTCTTTATTTGTATTGGAACTTGTGAAGATATCGTAAATATAGTCATTTAGAATCAAATTATATTAAAAATTGTTTCCGTTACATGTTATGTGCGATGCAGTCAACATGTGCATGTTCGACAGTCTATTCACTCTTCCTAGTCCACCATATCTTCAAATAGACAGATTCCACATTTAGTTTCTATTTAACTGCAATAAACTCTATCATTTTTATGTCCCCGGTAGGGTGGCATATAGCAGTTGAACTGTCCGTCAGTCTGACCGTCTGTCCGTCCGTCCGTGCGTCCGTCATAAAACTTTTACATTGGTTATAACTTTTGCATTATTGAAGATAGCAACTTCATATTTGGCATGCATGTGTATCTCATGGAGCTGCCCATTTTGAAAGGTCAAGGTCATTCTTCAATGTCAAAGGTAAAAAAAAAGTTTCAACGTGGCGCAGTAGGGGGCATTGTGTTTCTGACAAACACATCTCTTGTTATGTTTAAAATACCACGTGTTTAGTTTGCGTTTCAACTTAGTTCTGTTCTTTTTTCCTCTAGTTTTTGTTTTGCTCGTTTTGTTTTGTAGGAATGTATCCGTTCTTTGCCCAAGAACCAGTTTGTCCATGAAAACTTTTGTAATTCATTGCGAAATGTGTTGCAATGTTATACTTTTATAACAAAAATGTGATACTAGTATCCATATAAAATGGTATTTACCTGCACATTTTCAGTTGTTGTTTTCTTACGCTGGCATGCGTCTCCCAGTGTTTGAAGAACTTATAGGTTTTATTTCAGAATTAATTAGACTTTAAGCCCATGAGTACACATACATATTATACACAATATAGTCAACAGTGGTTAATGACATACATGCATATAATATACATGTCAATACACTGCGGAAGAGGTTTCAACTACGGTTTGTTCGTTTAATCAAACATGATACAAGAAACCCCACACACAACACAAACCTCGTCGTTCTAAAGAGAACATCCGTGTCTGCATGATGATGACGAAAGTGTAATATTGCCGATTATAACCCTTTGAGCGCTGGAACCGGATTTTGAAGGCTTTTGCAAACAGTTTGGATCCAGATGAGACGCCACACAACGTGGCGTCTCATCAGGATCCAAACTGTTTGCTATTCTGATATCAGTCTTTGAAAAAAGTGAATAAAATGATGATCTAAGAAATTCAGCAGACGACATTTTAGCAGATGACAAATTTCCCAGCATGCAAAGGGTTATAATTATGGTGATGATAACTATAGCCTAGGTCCTTCAAAATGACTTGGATGATGCTCATCATGCCGATGACGCTTGTGCGTTGCTGCTGATATTGATGATTATTCGGATGCTAATGATCATGGCAATCCGTGTGAAGTAGAATATGTTGATGAAAATGATGGTGGTGATGAGGATTATGATGATGATGTCGGCGAAAATGGTGGTTATAGTGCCGGTTGCAGCTAATTAAACTTATATACATTACGTAGCGCGTCTACATTATTTTCTTATATATCTTAGCGTGTTTTACTACCGCTTCATAATTCACCATCAGACGATGGTCGATTTTAATTTCAAAAAATTTTTTTAGACTCACTGACGTTATCTCATTTAAAATGTATTTATTAATTATGCCACTTTGATATTGATATTGCCACTTTGCCTATTCATACCTTGAAATATAACCGCTTTCAACGAGAAACTATCGAGTAATATATTCTGTGGTGAAATTAAAATTTTACATTTCTAATGGAATAAAGTCCCCTGGATATAACAAATGCACTCAGGTTTTGTTGGAATTCTAGTAAAAAAACGCGTTAAGCAGGAAAGCTATTATCTTAACTAGATTGAATAGACATTGGGATATGAAAATTTGCTCTTTAATTTCGGATGAGAGGGTGAGGTTAGGAAAACTATGGTGTGATTTACCTTCTGTCGTGAAAAGTAATTGAACTAATACATTTTCAATTTTTTGTTTCTTATAAGGCTCCGTTATACATTTTGAATAATTGTTACTTTCTATATATTTAAGAACATCTGAACAAGTTTTTAAATATGCGAATGTAAAGTTGCGTTCATGTATTCTGAATTCAAATTAACTTTTGTATAAAATTTCAACGACAATTTTTGCGTTCCTAATACTTCCGTTCATGTAAGTTTACATATTAATATTCATGAATAAATAAACCTATCTAAAGCACCGGTGTACATTTACAGACGGGCGCTGTTTGATACTAATTTAGTTTATTATCGTTTCCGTTCATAGTATACATGTCTGTATATGGATTTAATATTCGGTAAAAATGTAAGCGTCAAATTTCGAACTAAAATCGTGACACCGTTTAATATTGTGAAAAATATATAATTCTTTCTCTGTCTGTATACATTTCCTCAATTGAATGACGTGTCTAAAACACTTTTCATAATTTAAATAATAAAATTGATCAGAATATACTATTATAACATTTTATAAATATAATTTGTTAAGGATAGGCATTTTAAACATCAGATAAAATGTTTAATGTTCTGACAAAACTGGGCAAAATGCTTGTGCGTAAATTGTAATCCCAGATTAGCCTGTGCAGTCCGCACAGGCTAATCAGGGACGACAATTTCCGCTTGTATGGAATTTTTCGTTTAAATGATGTCTCTTCTTAACGAAAATCCAGTTTAGGCGGAAAGTGTTATCCCGGATTAGACTGTGCGGACTGCACAGGCTAATCTGGGATGACGCTTTACGCACAAGCATTTTGCCCAGTTTTCTCAGAACACGCCACAAATGTTCAGTGTATTACGTTCAGCAAACTTTTACAATTAAATTTTTAAATTATTGTTCACAAATTATCATTGGTCACACTACTTTAAATGATAACAGTTTAACAAGAAACAATACAATTATTATCAACGCTAATATAATGACGCTATTGTCGACCGATCCGTGATACATGTAATCATGAATGTTTATCATGTTTAAAACATTAAACACACATACAGTTTGTACATGTATTTAGTATTGAGAAATACTGCTTTTCAAGCTCGACTCTATGAATAATTGAGAACGGTAATACAATTCCCGAGCATCCTGGTAGATATTTTCCCACTTAAAGTCATATTTAGAGGCAAACAGCACAGGTCGTATTCTCGCGCATTTCTAACGTTATCAATAAAACCCGGTGCGCAATATGTTCATGAAATTATAGACTTCAATATTGCAGATTAGCACTTTTTGAATTGCTCTATAACAGTGACGTACGCGCTAAAATCGTTGAATGATTAGGGATAAATAAAAAGAGTCTTCACGACTACCTTATGTGCTGATCTGCCCCTGTGACCTTTCAGGGAAAAATATTTCATTTTGAGCCAAAGTTGGTCAAATTAAACCCGGCTACCCGGGTATTCGCCAAAGAAATAATTTTGATCCAAATAGACCAGTGCACGATGGCTTATGAAAACACAATAGTAAGACTGAAACATGCCAATGACTGAGATGTGAGATTTAGACAAAGTCGATTGTTTATTCAAGCTTTAGGCAAACTTATGAACGATTAAATTCCGACGAATAAAGTGTTGACCTGCGGATAAGCTCTTAATGCACTATTGAAACATCTGATAACATATCATTTTATTGTTTGTGTTTTTTTACCGGCAGCAATTGCATATATCAGTATTCAGAGGTTGCATTATCGTTGTTGTTGTGTGTTAAGTCTCAAGCATAATTAAACTGCTATAACCAGGAATATGTGTAGTGAAGTTGTAACTGTTGACAGCGAAGTCGCTCAAAAGAGATCGAATAGGAAGAGTAGCTTACATGAAAACACATGACTAAGAAAATATTCACATTTTTATTTTATTTCTTATTTCATACAAAGGTTATCGGTTAGCGCTGAATAGATTTTAGGAATAAAGTGTTTGTTCTTACATTTGGTTGCGCGACAATGGTCAACATTTTAAAAGGTTGTTTGTATGTCGGGCAAATTTATTTCCACCATCGCTTTAATTTATTAAAGGCAAATACAAATCGTACGGAGATTTAAACTTAAACCTGTTAAAGCCTTACATGATAATTGACGTAAATTCTTCTGGTTTAAGGTAATGATAAGGACAACACGACATTGTTTGATTTCTTGTCGTGTTTGTTTAATCAGAATTACACAATAAGTTAATCTCAAATGTAAACATTGACAGCCAATTTGAGTGAACGTAATTTAACATGGCCTGTGAACATGGCTGCTATTATATTTCCGTGGCGAAATTTGAGAACAGGACAGCGAAGACTTGTATTGCATGATGTTGTTTATATGTTTCGTGTTGTTTTGGTTTTTTAATAAGTATTGTTGATTTTTTGCTAACAAATACCTTAAAATTAAGAATTGACTTCAATATTATATTTACTAAGGCTTAACTAAATAGCTGAATTTGAGATAAATTAATACACTAATTTTTTTTTAAATAAAAAAATTGGAAACCTTTAATTGTGAATTAAAAAGTCCCATTTGGGCAAATAGATACTTTTTTCCCTTGGGATGGGTCCCCCTACCGGACCCGATTTTGAACAAACCAACACACAAACTGATTTGTCATGATTATGATTAAAATAATCGCGTAATTATGATTATGATGATGATAACGACGACGATTATGATGCTGATAATAACCTTGCTGATAATGAACATTGCTATAATGATGACGATAATGAAGACAGTATGAAATGCATGGTATTTGATAATGACTATGGCGACGATGATTATTATTATGATGATGACGATAATGCAGGACTTTAATGCTGCTCCTAAAATTGACGATAACGAGGATGAACATGGGATGATAATGGGGATGATAATGAAAACAAAACAATCCTAATGACTGATATTCTGTACATGAAGATTATGATGATGATGATGGTATTGTTATGGATGATAATGTTGTTATTGTCGTTGTTGACTATGATGATGATAATTGATGAAAGATTATGATAAATAATGGAAGATGATTGAGATGATAAATGATGGTGATGATTTATATCTACATATTCANTGATGTGGGAGCAGTGGTCTAATGGTAGGACGCTGGCTTAGGGATCGAGAGGTCCCGGGTTCGAATCCCGCCCTGACCACTGGAATTTCCTTGAGCAAGAAATTTATCCCACATCTGCTCCTCTCCACCCAGGTGTATAAACGGGTACCTGTGAGGGAAATAAGCCAATGTGCCGTGGCTGCATACTGCGCCAAGATGTTAACGGACGACTTATGACCCAATGATCAGGGACAAAATGTAAAGCGCCTTTGAACGCACATCTCGAGTATGAAAAGGGCGCTATATAAATGTGGTATAAAAAAAATAATAATAATATTTTCACGCGAAATTGCGCGTGCGAAAATATTAAAAGCCAACTAATATTTTATATTTCTTGCATCCTTCATCATCTATCAATAAAACCTGGTGCGCCATATGTTCTGGCAATTATTAATTTCAATATGGCAGGCTTATCATATTTGGATTGCTCTATAATAGCGACGTCACGCGCTTAATCGGGATTGAATAGGGATTAGTAGCAATTTAATGTTAACAAAACCGACGGTTTTGTGAATGACACATTATTCGTTATTTAATCGATTCTGTAATTGGGAATATGTGCTTGAATCGGTCTTCACTTTGTTTACGTTGACGTATTCACAAATTAAGTATATTAAAAACGTTAATATAAGGGTAAGTTTTATACGAATGTATAGTAAGGTCATTGATCAAAACAAGCCTAAGGTAGCACGATGAGCGAAGAATTTTAGATTAAAGTGTATGGACATGGGGAAAGCTTTAATTGCGCGATCTTTAGCATCATATAACAGTAACTGTTATTGAGCTCGTGGTGAGCTTTTCTGATCACCATTTGTCAGTTATTCATCGTCTTGCGTACATCGTCCGTCGTCTACTTTTACTTTGTGAACACTCTTAACGCCATATTTAAGGTCTAATATTCATGAAGCTTGTTCTGAATAGAGTCACGACCGAACAATTATTTTTGTATAATTTCATCAATATAACTTTGTAACTATATATTTGTTTACAGGAAAACAGAATTTACAATCTTTTATTTTTGTCATTATCTGAGGATAGTACCATCGATAAGTCAAACAAAATGAATGCCGCAGAAAGCTAACTATAGTGAAAAGCAAATGTATGCACCAACAAAGACAACGTTTTGCCCGATGTTATCAAAGGCAGTTATAATTGTGTAATGTCAATATTTTTCCCACGTAGTTAATGATCGAAATAACACCACGGGATTCATTCCGATCAATTCGGAAAACTAATCAGGTGCCATTAATGGATGAAAACAATAGCAGCGTTTGATATAATCAAAATGTTTTATGTCCCGCTCATAAAAGGAAATCAAAGTCATATTTGTTTAATCGATAGGTATTGTCAGTGGCCCGTCTTATTATATGGGATACAATGCTGAAACCGGTTGCGGAGAACACACGCTGTAATTACTGGTATTTGATTAACGACTCTGTATTTAAACATCATTCATGGAAGCGATTAACGTTATTTGTAGATATTGTAACAGCCTTTAGTACCATTTATTTAGGCCTAAAATACGTTCTGAATTGATCTTACTAATAAGCGTGTGACACTTGTTCTCATCGTGAATGTACTAAAGCAATAAAATTGATACACATACATGGCAGCAATTATATCAGCCGTATGTTCATGATACTTCATTTAGCATGTAGCTTGCAGCGACAAAAAAAAAGCAAGGTGTTGCTGTATTTACAACGACAGCAGCAGTGTTACTGTAGGATTATAAGTAACGAAGAAACAAAGAACCGATTCATGCATGCGCTCAATCGTTAACTTGACTGGTTCAGTTAAGTTCTCATCGAAATAGGCGATTATTTTAGGCGTGAGTACGAACATAGTCACGATGGAAAATTCCATAATAAATTCATCAATAGAGCAGAGTTACTAGATAACTATTTTTAGGAACAGAGGGAATTTACAATCTTTGATTTATATCATTATCTAAGGATAGTTTCGTCGATTTGCCCCTTTTAGGGCAGTCAAACAAAATCGATGCCGCAGAAAGCAAACCATTATGAACAGAAAATGTATGAATCGACAGTCACCGTTTTGTACGATGGTAGCCAACTCATTTTTGAGTGTGTAGTGTCAATATTTCCCCCGCGAATTTAATGACTAAAATATCACCACGGGATTCATTCCGATCAATTCAGAAAACAAATCAGGTGCCCTTAATGGATTGACAGAATACCAGCGTTTGTTATAATCAATATGTTTTATGTCCCGCTCATAAAGGTCACAACATACTAAATGTTTTTCCTATAGAATTCAATGTAAAAGCGACAACTTTAAGCGAAAATAAATGCAACATTTTGCACATAGAGACCCCCATAACCATATCTTTTCTTAAAGGGTATTCTAAGCTGAATCGATTTAAGCAATACAAAAGATATAACATGTTCAAACCAAAAAAAGAGTTTGACACATATCAAAATCGACTGTTTTTGCACTTTCGGCCGTTTTCTAGTGGATTGTAAACTTTTTCAGTGCCATTTTTTACTTTAATCTCTGACTTTATCATATTTAAGACATTAAGTAGTGAACACCTATGCTTACCCTATCAATATCACCAAACGATTAAACGAGAACAACAGTCTAAAGAGTAAAACATGCTTTCCAGTGAAATATGATGTTTTTTTTAGAGAGTATAGCCCTTCATGGCTCAATTATTTAGTATATTGTAACCTAAAAGGAAATCAAAGTCATATTTGTTTAATCGATTAGTACTGCCAGTGGTCCGTCTGATTATCTTGGATTAAATGCTAAAACCGGTTTCGGAGAACAAACGTTGTAATTACTGGTATTTGATTAACGACTCTGTATTAAAACAACACTAATGGAAGCGATCGACGTTAATTGTAGATATTGTTGTAACAGCTTTTTGTCACAATCATTAGGCCTAGAAAAATGGTATGAGTTATTTACATAATTTGCAGCAATTGTATTAGCCGCGTGAACATGATACATCTAGCTTGCAGCGACAAAAACGTTAAGTATATACAAAAACAGCAGCATTATTACTTGTATGATAATCAGCTACAACGAAACTTCAGCTACTTCAACTTAAACCACAACAACAACTACTACTTCTAATACTACTGCTGTTTCATTTAATGCTGATTCTGCTTGAAACATTTTACGTTCGTTTAGCTTAGGACTGTGCGTATATTTATCAAAAGGCATACAATCACTACCGTGGTAAAACCGAATATTGTTCCCAAATGACTTATGATGTAAACGCCCAACAATCGTGAAAAAAACTCTTCGGTCTGAATTCCTCTGCTAGGTCAAACATGCTGCCGGATAAAGAAATGTCCGTTTGAAGTTTGTTTCAGATTGTTTTACTTGTATTGTACGCTATCAGAAATCATGTACGCATTTTCCCCGAAGTTTTTTGTCGTTATTTTGTAATTTTGTTTTATGATCGTTGTGCTTACACAAACGATGAGTCTAATTTGATTTCCGGGGCTCAGTGATATTTTTGTCTTTATTATTTATAACTGATAACGCTTCACGCCTGCTATGATTTGTTGGTCCAGAGATTTTTTTTTTTTATTATTTTTAATTTAATGCTTGTTATATCACACCAAGAAAGTTATTTTGAATATCATTGACTTCTATTGCATATGTTTTTTTGTTTTTCATCTCGGATTGCATTACATTATTGTGTAAGTGTTCAAATTATATATGTATTTGTTTGCAATCTTGAAATAAAATGTTTGGGGGAAACAATACTATTTTCGGCAGTTTTCCTAGCAAATTGAGAATGGTTTTAAACAGTCTGAAAATGATATATTGTATAAGGTTAAGATTTAACAGTTGTAAGAAATTGTTTCAATGAATAAAGGTGTTCATTTAGTTGTATTACTCAAGCGTGAACGTTTGTTCAATACTAAAGCGGGCTCTATTCAAACCCACACATGTTTGCGTTTATGATCGAATTTCTGCAGATGAATAAAATTTCCTGTTTCCTGCGTCCCCTAACTCCTTTGGGATCATTCAAATGGATTGCATCAATTTAAGAAATCTGCGATTGTTTATTTACAAGGCTGGAGAAAATAATCTGAAAAACAAATACCATTCATTTGACAGATTTGTTTTTGAGCCTCGCTCCGGGAAAACTGTTGAAACTAAATTTTCGATTGTGTCGTCCCTCATTACACTAAATTGATACGACACTTTACGCACATGCATTAAACCCCGTTTTCCCAGAACATTGTTTATACGTATGTTATTGATCCTAATAATCATGTGTTCATACTTGCACTAAAATCTCACCATTTGCGTAAAATGTTATCTACCCTGTCAGGTTTGTGTACCAACGTAGTGATAAATGTTTAAACTTCGACTCGGTTTTGTTTATTTTCAATCGCGGTTATTTAGCTCTTGCCAGTCCGGCGTCAAGCATTTGTCAAATAGAAAATATTAGCCACCATCCTCTGCACGTTTGCGTTAGACAGATTAAAGGATTTGGGTGCACTTCGAAAAAAAATATTGCAGAGCTTTCCACAAGATGGTTTAACAGTTGGGTGTTGTTAAAATTTGTCTTTGCTTTATTGCTTGCTTCATTTTCTCTGATTTTTTTTATCCATTAGAAAACCAGAATGACTGTACTAAAAGCTATGATGCCTATGCTGTTTTGATGTTTTTCCATTTCGTTTAATTGTTTGTTTTAAAGCTAAATAGGCTTTGAATAATTTAAGTATTTTAAAAGTGCATATCAATATAAATAATTGATACACTGGTTTATATGTTGTTAATTAAGTTTATGACGCCGTGATGTAGCGGATATGGTGTCCGCCTAGCGACCTGGAGGTCACGATTTCGATCCCCACTGTGAGAGCGTTCTTTGGATCTCCACCAAAGACACCACGTACTGGCTCTACACAAAAAACGAACTCGAGAGCGTTTCAATAAGCCTGCGGCTTTCGATGGAATCGAGTAAAAATAATTAGGTTTAAACTAGGTGTATGTTCTTTGACGTTATTTGACCTTTACCACATTTGCACTTTAAGGGTTGTTTTTTTGTTTGGCCCATATCTCGACTGGTTCACACAGCTGTGTTTAAGAAATCAAACCATACGTTGAATTAGAGTATGTAATCTCGTTAATAAATCCAAAGTCGCATGCTATCAAAATGTTTGCATGATAACTTTGCTCATAATGCTTTTGTGCTTTCGTTTATTTAACATAAAATGCTTAAGACATTGATCATCTGCGTGTTTATTGTTGGGCTGTTTTAAATATTGTGGTGTGTATTTGTATTTTCAGTTCGTGGAAAAGAAGTACAGAACAGAGCTGGCAAAGGGTAAGTTAGATTTTTAACACGAATGAACGATCATGATGATGAAATTAATAAAAAATGCATTTTACCTCAATACATATGACACCATTCATAGATTTATTTGTGGTAAATTATCTTATGTATTATATGAACCAACGTAAATATTTCTGCTAAGTATAAGAATTATTAATTACTACTATCAGTTACCACATATTTACAAGAATGCATATTGTAACACATTATGTAACAAACTACTGTGGCCCGTATTATTAATTGCTCGATACGCCTATAACACGATAATTATACTTGGCAAAACGCATAGAAAGGTTCTTCTTAATAGATGATTAACGGTAATAGAGAAACACGCCCAAATATACAAACTATCTAGTGCTAGCCATGGTGGACTATCGTACATTAACTTTGATCCATCACCGGGAGATTTTGCAGTGTCTTTACACGTTACAATGATAATTCTTCCTATGTGAATTATTGCTAATTGTCCTGGATACGCCTAGGCCAAGGAATGATTGTTTCGCTTTATAACACCGTGCCTGTGTGTTTGTTCTTCACAGCGGTTTTCCCAGAGCGCGGATTCACAACACACATTTATTTCGCGAAGAACAACGAAGCTAAAACGATTCACAACGTCGCTGTGCTAATCATAACTATTGCTCCCTTCATATTGTTGTGTATTTCTTAAGAATAAACTTCTAGATTGAAAGCTTGAATGAACGTTAACATCTTTAAAGATGGCCAGCATGCTTTGCCTGTCTGCTCGTTGTTAGTACGACTAGATGCATTTTCGTCAACTGAATGTCTTGTTCCTCAAAAAATATATGAGCATGAACATAAACCATTGCCTTGTGAAATATTGGAAGAGAATACATATGGCATCGGTCGCTGCTTGATTAAGAAGTATGCCACACAACAAGAGTTGTTTCAGCTTTCCAAAGAAGACACATGTCTCATAGATGACTCGAATGTACCTGGTCAAACAAAATAAACTAAACAAGCTAAGGTTGGCAAATGTGTCACCATGCATAGAGTAGGTAGACACATTGTCACTTCAACTCCATTGAATACCTTGGAAACAAAAAGGAAGGCACAAGTGAAGAAGCAAACAAAGATTTTGGACTGCACGAGCTCTTCTATGAACACTTGCCAAGCGCTTGTAAATCCTGATGGCAGTAAAACATCCGTTCAGAAAGCTCAAGAAATTAGGAAAGCGCTGATAAAAGTGATGTCTCAAGCTTTTAATGAAACCAATCCAACAAAAGAACTAGACAGAGCCCTTGAGACAAACGAAATCTCGATCTGTGAGAGAAAAAACATCTTACGACTCAATGAAATGAGAGACAAAACCGCATTTGCGAATTTGCAGGCATTAAGTTTAAGACAAAGGCTACCTCTGGAGAACAGTACTTGCAACATATTCACAACGGCATTATAGGAAATATGTTGTACATGTTCCCAAATACAGAGCAACTCGTAATATGTGAAGAAAAGTACAGCTTTACCCCAGATGATTTGAAAAGTTCTACCAGAGAAAAAACGCCAAACAAAACGAGCTGAATTAATCGCCAATTTGAAGCATGGCGAGATCATTTTGTGCGCCCTTAAACTCTCTAAATCTGCCACTGTCAATACAAGTGAAGGAAAGAGAATGATCAGCAATTATCTGGCCAGAAACACCCAGAAACTAAATATTAACATCGAGATAATAGTTGACAGCGAATTGATTATGGCAAAGTGTCAGTGCACTAGAAGTTGTGCTTGTTCCCCTTCAACTCATCCTG
Source organism: Dreissena rostriformis (assembly GCA_007657795.1). Taxonomy (NCBI): domain Eukaryota; kingdom Metazoa; phylum Mollusca; class Bivalvia; order Myida; family Dreissenidae; genus Dreissena; species Dreissena rostriformis. The sequence goes on from VMBQ01003109.1 coordinate 49,891, forward strand.
TAAAGACAGTCTACACACAAGATGGGTTTGAATCCAAGACAGTGGTTAAAGAGATACATCAGAGAAAGGGAGAGGCAGAAATGGCTCAGATAGATTGGCTAAACACACTGATAGGTAAAGTTAGTAGTGGCTAACACATAGTGAGTGTTGTCAAATCTGGAGACATTAAAAGCGTTGTCATTCATCTCTTTGCACTTCTATTGCACTGGCCAATAAATGGAGATGGAACATTCCGGAACAGCATTAATGTGCGTCTACAGAAAAGCAAACCGGAGTTGTACAATATTACAAAGATGATAGAAACCATAGAACAATGCTTTTGTTTTAGATATGCTGCAGCAAATATAGCTGTTATGTGTTGTTGTGGAAGAAATGACTTTGTGCCGAAAATGAATGGTATGACACATGAAAGGTGGATGTCCACTTGCCACAACAGCCCTGGAGCTGTGAAGAATATTCTACATTACTCAAGTGTCAAGGAATGTGGCACACCTTCATCAGCAAACCTTGACCATGACCTAATCTTCAAAGTCGTCAAAACTATGTACTGTCCAAACAGTTTAAACCCTAATCATCAGACATTAGCAGAAGTGAGGCAGATGACCATCAAAATGCCTGGAAAAGTATTCAGACATCCAACATCATGGATGCCTCCAAAGGAGGCTCTGCAAAGTTTGTTCGAACTTGAGCAATTTCAGGTTGACTACTTGTCTACCTCCTTTGACCACTGATCGGAACTGCCGAACCTCTTAGACAGAGGAGCGTGTCGAACGAAAAAAGAAAATGGAGTTATACAGTATGACTTAGGATCTACATAACGGACAGACATGAAAGAACACCTTGTCCTGATTGCCGAAGATAATCTGATGACAACAATGCGTAGAGCCAAACGTAACAAGCGCAGAAATGAAGTCTTCACCCCTAATAAAGATATCGGACAGAAGCGGAGACCGAAGATGTCAACACCAAAGTTAGTCAAGTATATATGTAAGCAGTTTATTTTTTCAGTATGTTTACTTTAAATGATGAAACTAATTGTCAGCTAGGCGGTAATAATTCTCTATTCCATAACAAACTCATTTACATGTAATTTATTTGTTTTATTGAAAATAATTAACTGTATAGATGGTAACATTTTACTTAACAATACTAATGATATGGTCATAATTTCTAAATTTACAGGAAGATGAAGGACTTCCGCCAGGCAAGAGACAAAACTGGAGCAGGCTCAAACAGCAAAACGGAACATGTCAGGTGAAGCTTTTCTTTCATATTGGTGGAATTATTCATTAATTTAGTTCAATCAACTACCATATACTAACAAAGCAAATAAATATATGAATCTATGTTAAGTTAATCTTTATAAGATATAGAAGTTAATCCATGGGTATATAAATCAATATCCAAGTTTCAAATATTTAATAATATAGATGTTGGTTGCTTTGCAATAAAGTGTGATTTAGTCTTATATCTCCTTACCTTTTCTTCTTGTAGTTCAACAACAGATGAGCCATGCAACATGGACCATGTTGAAGAAGAAATCATTTAATTGATTTACGATGTGCATTGTTTGCCACTAACGTTTTTGGTATAATATTTGTAATTCTCATAACTTTTAACAACATTAAATAGTTTTACATAATGTTTTGAAATTAATTGAACAGTACCTGTAGCTATTTCTCAAATAAAACATGTGTTTTGAATAAACATGTAGATAGGTTATTTTATAATGCCTCAGCGGGCTTATATCATGTGTAAATGTAATATATGTTTAATGTCAAATTACTGTCCATTTTGATAGCAAACAGTAAAAATCTATAGTCAGAAGCTTAAGCTAAGCCTCTGATCTTAACCAAGTGTACACTCAGTGTCTCCCTAATGTCTCAATTGTGTGTTTGTTTTTCTAATTTTAATGCATAAGTTAGGATTAATTTTGCAAATAGCTCCGAGTCTGATCTGGAATATATCTGTTGGCCAAATACTTAACCAGTCCCTATTACCAGGACACCAACTGTCTATGACACTTAATTTTACCTAAAGAAATTGGGGTTATTTTCCATGATATTGGTTCAATCTAGCTCAAACTTGCCTTGATATTTATTTCAGTTAAATTCGTCATTGGACAAAACAGATGATAACAGATAATTTTAAACTGTGCCTACCTTTGCAAATAATGGTTTATGGGGGGATTATTTTTCATGGATCGATCTAAATGAAAGTTGCATGGAAGTTTATCCCATAAGCAATTAAGAATATTCACAGCAAGTTTGAGCTATATATGTGCTTGTATATAATTATCATTGAAAAAGAATCCGATTCTCCATGAAAAACCAATAGACCGGAAAAATCACTGATTAGCAAACGAATTTGAATAAGTACTTATTAAGAAGCAATTTTTAAATATATTATCATCTTGATAGTTAAGCATTGCACAGTAATAAAATTGGCCAAGTATCTCTCTTCACATGCAACTGACCACAGTACATTTTGCTGTTAAACATTCAGTGTGTTAAGCATTCAGCACAAAACTGTTGCAATACAGTAACAACATCTCATTTCCATACTATCGGATAACACACTTTAGTTCTGAGTTTTAGAATTGATAAGCCACTGACCCCTGTGAAGCTGTCCGAGATAATTGGTTTTTAATGGGAGGACCTGACCACTAAATGACAATAAACACAAAGGTGGAAATTAACTAGATCACGAGAGAAATTACTGTGGCGACCTACCTAAAAGACAGAGAGAGTCCGATTTTCTCAATCGGCATACCTCGCTGATCATCATTGAAATATGGGAAACAACAACANCTGTGTCAGACAAGTTGGAATAGCCTGTGTCAGACAAGTTGGACTAGCCTGTGTCAGACAAGTTGGAGATAGGATTTCCGAATCTTTCTTGCTATTCTATTCTTATTTTTTCAAAGTTATGAACCGTAACCTTTAAGCTTTTTATGGTCCATGTGTCACAATTGTCGAAAATGAAAACAGATCAATGCATGTTTTTGTCTTGATGTCAAGATATTAGCAAATATAACATCTATGCGGCGTTGGGATACGCGTCGGCCGCTGCCGCGCCATTTCAAGTTATTTTTAGATTTGATCGAGAATGTAACCATCCTTCAGTAGGCTGAATGTGTCAAGTTCCCTACGGGTACTACTTCTCCGTACCCCGAAAAAAAATTCGTACCAAATTTTTTCGTAGCCAATTTTTTTTTCGTACCAATTTTTGGTTCGTACCAACATTTATTTCGTACCTAATTTTTTTGTTGGCATACTTTTTTATACCCAAAATTTTCGTTCCCATACACAATTGTGGTCATGTAGATAAACTTAAATTTATGCTTTTATATCCATCCTCTTCAAAAGCATCGTTACACCAGCACTGTCAGTACTTTGATTGAATATGTATTTAGGACAAATGCAATTTGTATTCATTTCATGATCAGTATTGTTCATTTGGGTTATTAAAGATGTAAATTACCCTTTGCCTGCTCTGTTCTGAACTTCTTTTCCACAAACTGATTTTTTTTTTAAAACAGCCGAACAATACACGCGCAAGTAATGTCTAAAGCATCGTCTGCTAAATAAACGATAACACAAAAGCATTATGAGCAAAGTTATCATGCACATATATTGATAGCATGCGAATTTGAACTTTTTAGTGAGAGTACAGTCTCAAATTCAACCATTGGTTTTGATTCTAAAAACAAAACTGTGTTAACCAGACGAGTTATGGGTAATAATCCTGCCCTTAAAGTGCATTTGTCAATACCATATATCAATATGCACTTTTAAAATACTTAAATTACGCAAAGGCTATACGCCAAACAAACAATTATTACAGAAATGAAATAACATCACAACACATAAACATCATAGCTTTTATTACAGTCGCAATGGTTTTCTAATTGATAAAACATTCAGTGAAATTAAGCCTTTGCATGCTGGGAAATTTGTAGTCTCCTAAAATGTCGTCTGCTGAATTTCTAAAATTAGCATTTTCTTCGATTTTTTTTTCAAAGAATACTATCAGAATAGCAAACAGTTTGGATCCTGATGAGACGCCACGTTCTGTGGCGTCTCATCTGGATCCAAACTGTTTGCAAAGGCCTTCAAAATCCGGTTCCAGCGCTCAAAGGGTTAAGCAAAGACAATATAACAGCATCCAACCGGAAAGCCATCATGTGAAAATCTTTGCAATATTTATTTTTCTGTCTGCGGATTTATCTGCACCCAGTGCCTTTATTCTGTCTAAAGCAAATTTTGTGCGGAGGATGCTGGCTTACTTTTACTATTTGACAAATGCTTGGCGCCGGACTGGCAAGAGCTAATGCATCGCGATTGAAAATAAATCAAACCGAGTCCATGTTCAAACATTTATCACGGAAAGTAAGCCAACAAACCTCGCAGGGTGCAGATCATTTTACGCAAGTTGTAAGTGCAAGTTTATACACATGATTATTAGGATCAATGACATACATATGAGTCGCGCTCTGGAAAAAAGGGCATAATGCATGTGCGTCAAGTGTCGTCCCAAATTAGTTTAATCAGGAACGACACTATACGCTTCTATGGTATATTTCATTCAAAGGAAGTCTCTTCCAATCGAAAATGAAGTTTTGACGGTTTTCATAGAGCGCGGCTCAAAAAACAAATCTGTCAAATGAATGGTATGATTTGTTTTTCAGATTATTTTCTCCAGCCTTGTAAATAATCAAACGCAGATTTCTTAAATTGACGCTATCCATTTGAATGATCCCAAAGGAGGCAGAGGGGCTCTGGTAGCCGGAAATGGTATTCATCTTCTGAAATTTGATCATAAACGCAAATATTTGAGGGTTTGAATATTATTCGCTTTAGTATAAAACAAACGTTCACATTTGAGTAATACAACGAAATGAATACTGTTGTCCATCGAAACTAAATCTTACAACTGTTAAATTATAACCTTTGTATGTCGTGTTCATATACTTCTTAAAAGCATTCACAATTTTATAGGAAAACGCTGATTACCTGGAAAATAACTTTCTTGTTTTGATATACAAATATCGCAAGCAGTTAGATAAAAAAAATAGCAATTATTGTTCTCTGGACCACTATTTCATAGATGGCGCGAAGCTTTATCGGTAATAAATGATAATGACAAAGATACCAATTGTCCCGGAAATCAAATTAGCACAACGATCATAACACACAATTACAACATTACGACAAAAAATTCTGTTCTGGAAAAAATACAAATAGCACGTACACGATTTCTGATCGCATACAAAACAAATAAAACAATCTGAAACAAACTTCAAACCGAAATTTCGTAATCTTGCACCGGCAACATGTTCAACCTAACAGAGGAATTCATACAGAAGCGTTCTTTCATGATTAATTAGCGTTTACTTCATAAGACATTAAGGAGCAATTTACAGTTTTACCACTGAAGTGAGTTTATGCCTTTTGATAAATAATGCACACAATCCTCAGCTTAATGAACGTAAAATGTTTTAAGCAGAAGCATCATTAAATGCAGCAGCAGAAGAAGTAGACGTTGTTGTTGAAATTGTGGTATACGTTGAAGTAGTTGAAGTCTCTCTGCAACGTATAATCATAAAAGTAACAATTCTGCTGTTGTTGAAGATACTTTACGTTTTTGTCGCTGCAAGCTAGATGTTTAGTGTACACGCAGCTAATAAAATTGCTTCAAATTATGTACATCAAATTTATTGCTTTAATAAAGTAACGATGCGAAAAAAGTGTCACACGCTTATTAGTAAGATCATTTCAATATCACTCAGAAAATATTTTAGACCGAATGATTGGGACTAAAAGCTGTTTACAACAATAGCTACAATTACCGTTGATCGCTTCCATTAGTACTGTTTAAAGTCTTTAATCAAATACCAGTAATTACAGCGTTTGTTCTCTGAAACCGGTTTCACCGTTGGATCCATTATGATCAGACGGACCACTTACACAACTAATCGATTTAACAAATATGACGTTGATTTCTTTTTATGAGCAGGACATAAAACATATTGATTTTATCAAACGCAGCTATTCTTTTAAACCATTAAGGGCACCTGATTTCTTTTTCGAATTGATCGGAATGAATCCCGTGGTGTTATTTCAGTCATTAACTTCGTGGGGGAAATATTGCCAATGCACAAACAAAACTGAGTTGGCTAACATCGTACACAACGGTGACTGTCGAGTGTCGATGCATATTTTTGCTGTTCACAATGGTTCGCTTTCTGCGGCATCAATTTATGTTTGACTTCCTTAAAAAAGGCATATCGATGGTACTATATTTAGATAATGATGTAAATAAAAGATTGTAAATTCCCTCTCTTCAAGTAAATATGTATCTAGTAAATCTGCTATATTGATGAAATCATTATGGAATAAAATATTAATGTCAAACAATTGTTCGAACGTGACTATTTGAACTCACGTATAAAAAAGTCGCCTACTTCTGAACTAGTCAAGTTAACGATTAAGCGCATGCGTGTATCGGTTCTTCGTTTCTTCGTAGCTTATAATACTACAAGTAACACTGTTGCTGTTATTGTTATAGATACACATTGCTACTACGTCGCTGCAAGCTACATACTTAATGACGTATCATGTACAAGCGGCTGCTAAATTTTCTGCTATTTCTGTGTATCATTTTGTATTGCTTTAGTACATTCACGATTGCTAACAAGTGTCGCAAGCTAATTAGTAACATCAATTCAATACCACTTAAAATATATTTAAGGACTAAATGAATGGAACTTAAAGCTGTTACAAAAATATCAATTAACGGTCATCGCTTCCATTAGTGCTGTTTATACCAGCAATTACAGCGTTTGCTCTCTTAAACCGGTTTCAACATTGGATCCCAGATAATAAGACGGGCAACAGACAAAACTTATCGATTACACAAAAATGACTTTGATTTCCTTTTAAGAGCTTGACATAAAACATATTTATTGCATCAAACGCTGGTATTCTTTTAATCCATTAAGGGCACCTGATTTGTTTTTCGAATTGATCGGAATGAATCCCGTGGTGTTAATTTAGTCATTAACGTCGTGGGGGAAATATTGACAATACACTTTCATAACTTACTTGGATAACATCGAGGAAAACGTTGTCTGTGTTGTCTTGATGCATACTGTTGCTGTACATCATGGTTTGATTTCTGTTGTTACAATTTTGTTTGACTGAACTTAATATATTGACGGTATTGTTTTTTAGATAACGACATTAACAAAACAATCTAATTCACTCTTTTCATATTAAACAATATCTAGTAACAATGTTATATTGGTGAAATTATTATAAAAAGATATTAAAGTCAACAAATTGTTCGATCGTGACACTTTTCGAACTCATAAATAAAAAAATCGCCTTCTTCGACGAGAATTTTACTTGATTGTAATAAATGAGGCTTTTGACCTTGCTTTTGACCCATAACCGTGAACACGGCAAGTCATTAGAACAAATGTTTTAACCAAGTTTCATGCTGATTGTCGACAAGCGTGACTTAAAGGGTTTTCATAAGGTGTCACTATAAAACTTATGAGAAAACTGCCCGCCCCCTGGTGGTCATGTGTTTCAACGGATCGAAACTATTTTCAAACTCGACCAAGATATCATAACACAAATGTTCTGAGCAAGTTTCACGGCGATTGGACAAACCGGGTATGTGTCACAGCAACTGGTGACCACAATAGATGTACATGTTTGTACACAGACAAATCCCCTTTATACTCTACAGTGGATAAAGGACCATAACTCAACCCAAACTGGAGGCAATACAATTCCTTTACGATCATGTACCAATTTAGTTCATTCAAATATAAATGTTTGAGCTATATTCAACAGGTAGTTACAGAGGGCATGAACACCATTTCAGGACTATATAAATCATATAGAGGAAAAACAGAATAACGCTATAGCCCTTTTCAGAAAATCGCTTATCTCCCATGAGTGTTCTCCGAAATCGGAGGTTCTCAAGCGCTGGGTAGTATTCATTTTCAATAACAATAGCGTCGGATGACAAAGAAAACGATCGTTATCTGTCTGACATCGAAATTTACAAATTAAGTGTTGTACAATTGAAGGATTATTTACGATTTCACAATCAGTATGTGACGGGGAAAAAGAATGAACTTGTCTTGAGGCGTACAAAAGCTAGGAAGGAATGCGGAAGTAAATTATGAAAAAAGGAAAACAGAAAAACTTGTTATGTCACTCGGTGAAATGCTGCCACATCCAGATGTATTAAAAACGTGGAGTAGTGACTTAATGGACTTTCCTACATTCACAGATAGTGACATCTACAATTATGTTGTGCTGAAAATGAAAACAAAAAAGCAATTGAGATCACAAGTGTATTATGCTGACAGACATGTACACAGTATTTTTTACCATGAGATAAGTGACAAATGTGAACACTGTTTTATGCAATGCAAAGTATTACCATCTCTACCTAGTGCAAATGTGAAAGAAAATCCAGATCACAGCGTGTGACTCTGTCTGTCAAAGGTCACTGGACAGGTTTATTCTGTGGATTGTAATTGCACAGCCGGGTGAGTGCAAAAAGATTTATTTTTAAGTTCTTGCAATATTGATTTTAGGAGCACATGTACTAAGGAGTTTTTTTCTTAAAATGTAGGCGCTCGAGCAAAAAACAATTTACAGTTTGAAAGTATGTCTCATTATTCTTTTATATATTTTCAGGAGCGGAGAAGCATGTTACCATATTTGTGCATTGATGTATGCCCTTTCTGATATCACTGCTAAAAAGAAGGATGGCACTCTAGCATCAACCTCGAAAAATGCGTGTGGGACAGATTTAACAATCCCCGGAAAAGAAAGCTAACGCCTAAAACGTCTATCGAATTAACATTTCGGAAACATACCTTTGAGTCAAAATTAGAGCCAGTCGAAAAAAAAACCAGAAAGGAACTTTTTGTGAGTTCTGTAAATGAGAACAGTTTCCGTTCAAAACTTGAAAAGTGCAACCCAACAGCAGGATTGCTTTTGAACTTTGTAGAAGAGAAGGAAGAGGTGCAATTACCAAAGTTTATAGAAATTGGATATAACTTTAGAGACAGTGTATATCTGAATAGTGAAAGTGTGAAGGATAAAATGTCGGAAGTGATAGATATGCTAAAAATGGATGAACTTGAACGCAAAAGGGTTGAAAAATTATCCAGAGGTCAGGGAAAGAATGTACTTTGGGAAGATGAAAGAAAGTTACGTGCTCTTGCATCCAATTTCGGTGAAGTAATTTCACTGAAACAAGAGACTCCGCTGGAATGAATCGTAAAGAGAATGCTATACACCAGTCTGAACAACAAATATGTGACATAAAACATGAGGCTACTGCCAAAAGAAAATATGAATTAACAATGAAAAAAAGTCATCCAGACATTAAAATATCCCAGTGTGGTTTATTTGTGAAACCAGACATCCCGTATTTGGGAGCCAGTCATGATGGGATTATTAGTTATACTGAACACGGACGAAGTGAAACTGGTGTCCTTGAGGGCAAGTGTCCGGCTTCAGACAAATGTAGAAATCTTCACCCAAATGACTGTGCTACAGATCCTGATTTTTGCAGTTACTTAGACCCAGAAACCGGTAATGTAAACTTAAAAGATGGCGCTTACTGGAAACAATTGGTGTGACTTTGTAATCTGGACGTAAGATGGCTTGTCCGTGGACAGGATCAGTTTCAGAGAGGAATGCTGGTCACATATGTTAAGGAAACTGAAGACTTTCTACCAATATGCGTTTCTGCCAGGACTTTATTCGAGAAGGGTTCAACGTGGACTGAAACTGTATAAGGAAGTTGTAATGAACAAATAATGTGCTTAGTGATAACAAAACTGTTTCATGATGATATCATTAATTTAAAATTGAATGTTGTAAAGATGCCAAAATCACATTGACAGAAATTTACATCAGATTGAATTCAGCTTGGCTTATTGTACGTATGAAAGATTTAAAAGGAATGGAGTGCATTCTTTTAAAAATAGTAATACATATGAATTTAAGATCACCATTGTGAATTTCTCGCAAGATTACCCAAAGTACTGCGCTTAGAATATATGTTTATAATTTTGATGTCGCGCTTTTCTCTAGAGATTAAATAACAAAAGTAAATTACTTTGTTATAAGACGCCAGATAAGAAAATAATTTAAGTTACAACAGTACAGGACATCATTGACGTCCCTCCTTTTATATGTTTTAATATTCATTTTTCCCTACACAGCATATACATAATTTACTTAAAAGTGTATGAAGTTATACATATTTATCAACTGTTCATATTAGGAATTTCACTGTAGTACATGTAGAATGCATTTTAATGATTTGTGTACGGTTCATTAATACCATCACAACATGATNAAGACTGTTGGTAGCAAATGTAAAGATTTAAAATATCTTGATCTTAAATGTTATGCAACCCGATTTGTTGTTCGATTAAATATACAGTCAATTGTGATAACGATCGAATGTACGCGACGTGACGTTATCACCAAATGTGCGCATATTTAAAACATATCCCAATGCTTAAAGCCCACAATACATCGTGGGTTAATACCGTAAACAAATGGTATATATATATAACCCAATTTAATATATTTGATAAACACAACAAGACATAATAAAATTGATAAAAAATGAGCTCAGAAAGTATGAGATGAAAAAATCAGTCTGGATATTTTTTTCTGGAAAACATTCACTTGTTGTTCGGTAATTATTATTGCCCCTCATAAAATAACGTATGCGACTGGATATCATGGACAAGTTGGAGTTCTTGCACTGCCACTTGTGGTGGTGGTAGGCAGACCAGAATACGAGACCTGTGTTGCGATCATGGATTGGGATGGGATGAATGCTTCAGCAAATGTGGTCGTAATCGTAATGATTCTTTTCAGAGTTGGGATTGTAACACGGACTGTTATAACGGCGGATCATTCACGACATGGGGTTGCAACTGTCCAAATCCATTTTTCGGAAGTTGCTGTAAGAAAGGTAAATTTATTTTGTTTGCGCGAAAAAGGCAATTGTTCATGCCAATGGAAAAAATTCTGCTCTAGGAGACAGAGATTTTATCCATGAATATTTGATCAAATTACAAAATACATCGAATCTGCGAAATAGTTTAAATCGGAGCATATGTATGTATTTATAACGATGAATAATTTATTAACACAAAACGGCATCTGCGGTTGGAAGTTATTATTCTTTAGTTTGTGCCATCGGATATTAATAGTTTATTGCCATGTTAAAATTAGTTTTATTATTTATTGAATGTTTGTCCTCTCCAGCTTTTGTTATCGATTGTTGCTTATCAATGTTATTTCTTATTAGCTCAAAACGAATGCCTAATAAAATATTTATGACAATAGATGTATTGCTTTTGACTTATTTACCACGTCTAACCGGTTTCTGTTAAGAGATTATATTTTGGATTTGTTTCATACTTGCCTTTGTTGCGGAGGCATTTGGGCTACAGGTACAATTTGAAATTAGAAATAGCACGATTTATATCCTCTTCAACCTTATTCAATTCATAGTTAAATATTGGGACCAATATGAACCTATTGACGTTATGGTTTTGTGTCATTTTTAAGCTGTTTTTGAATTAAAACTAGTTCAACTATGTGCGAATACGCGACAGATTCGTTTTCGCGCACAGCACAGTGATCCGGTAGCTGAACATTTTAATACAGACGTACACTCCATGGATGATTTCCATACAATGGGACTTGAAAAACTCAGCGGGTCAGACGAGTACCGCAAGACCATTGAGCAATTGTGCAAAGGAAAACTAAGAACATACCGACGATATGGCATCAACGTACAGGAATAGACATTCATAACAGGGCGCGAAAACGACGTTGACGCCGGAAATGCGCAACGTCATATCCGTATACAATGTAATATCTTGAAATAAAAAATGGCCGCTGATGAAGACCTTGAGGTCGAAAGCTTCGGTATAAAATAAATACAGCGTTTTTTAATTAAACTTATTAACATATTTATTTATTTATATATTTATATATTTATATATTTATATATTTATATATTTATATATTTATATATTTATATATTTATATATATGTACCTGTTTTGAATATGACTGTAAATACACTGCAACACAAAAATATTAAATGCATTAAACAGATTGAAGTTTTTGTTGTTGTTGATAAATTTTGTATTGCATTGAATTCGCTCGTCAAGTGTCATCACCTCGCTATAACTCATTTTGTTCTCGTTTGTCTGCTGTTTTCAATTGTATACAGTATTGTAAGAGTGTGGTTCCGTAATACGTTCATTTCGTTTAATATGGCACAAATAAAAGAAATTACACCAAAACCTGCTTACTCTAACTATGTTTTCGTTTCTTTAAATTTAACTTGTTCTGACTGATTAAGCCCTAATTGTAACATGAACACTTATTTGCTAACAATACTCCGTTTATGTGGGAGCTCTGTTCAACGTAATAAGTGGCACTTACTTTAAGATAAGAGGTCTTATTCAAACCAAAGCGGCAGAAATGATTGAAAGTCAAAAGTTAGTATGCACCTCCTAATTATTCAGTAGGTACGTACTAATTCTTTAGTAGATACCTCCAACAATGTGTAGGCATCTTCTATATGTTAAATGGTTACCTTCTTAATAATCAGTTGTAATTATTTAGTATGTTCATGTTTAATCTGAGTTTTAACCCGGATTGTACGCCATTCAACGACTGGGGCAAATAAAAGAAAGATTGTTATCATCGTTTAGGCATATAAAGATGCTAATGCAATTTTACTGTCAAATTTAAATTGCTGATTAGGTATTCAGTTTAATCTCCAAGTTGATTGCCGAATTCCCGTTTTGATAAACAAAGAAGGTACTGTACACAAACACGTTAAAAAAGTATTTGTATAATCCATTCGTTCATTAACCACACTACAAATGATAGTAATCTCGATTCATGCATCGGCTTCCAATGCTCTGTTTTATGTGTGGATCTTTATGGTTTGGGCATGATGTTAAATAATGTAATTGTGAATATTTATAGTCTGTATTCACATTTCGTTAAAGCCCATGGTCACCAATATTTGTTCAATCTATTTTCAAATGGCAAAGATATTTTTGGAAATTGACTCATATTTCACATAGAAAATTGTGAATGCAAGATTTTAGCTCAATTGTGGTAATGTTTGAAAATACTTTTTGAAAATAAAGTATATAGTTTCAAAATTACCGTACGTTTGGCGCGCAAGTGTAATGTACTTGTAGTGTTCTTACTTGAATCACTTTAGACGCATCACCAGATATTGCGTGTTTAGTAACTACTTAGCATACGATTGATAACACCAAAACTGTATTATTTTGCAGAGTGCTATTATGAGGGTATTAATTGGTTTATTAATACCCAACCGTTTATCATTCATACAGGGTGTCTTAGAATCCACAACCTCCATATTCTGAAATGTGTTCTTTAACTGTTGAATGATATCAAGGCATTATTCAAATGAAATATATGCCGACTTATTATGTAAAGTGTTTGCCTTTTAAACAATTCATGAGAGTTTTCAGATAGTTTATTATTTAATGATGTATATTAAATACCGTTTAACTGCATATAAGCGTGGTTCAGATTTTGATTAATTATTTATCAAAGCTTAACAAATCAAGTGCCTTAAAAATATTTCAGACTTCAGTGTGCAATACTTTGCTTATTTTATTATTGGCCAGCAAGTACGCTTATAAGCACTACAAGAAGTCTCTTATTTGATACGCACCATCCTGTAGATATGGTTGCATGAAATATAAATCGTTTATACTGACTTCAGCTTTTCCTTAAATATTTGCGTTTTATAAAGTTAGGTTTTTGACTAAGGAGTTCACAACAACAATACTGGCTTAGACATCTCTTCTAGATGCCCGTTCTCGTGATAAAAAATCGTAAAGTAGTATTCAAACAAGCAGCACAATAATCGTTTTTGATAAAATGAAAACGAAATTGATACATAAAACGTTTGAAGTTTACGTTTTTAAAGCTTGTAGGCGTCATTAGATAAAGTAGGTACTTTATGAAAACACTGAGCCTTGACAAAGGGCACGCTCTCTTGATTAGTTGATTTACTTTAAGGATAACGCAAAGTGAAGTTTATAAACATACCTGCTTTGGCAGTTAACATGTTTTGCAATACTACACGTCTAAACATGACACTCATCACCATATCAAACTGAAGGATAGGTAGAACCAATCAGCGCAGAGAAAATTGGATCTCTGTAATAAGTGGCAAATTAATTATACTTCGTGATTTACTTATCGTACAAACATAATATTATACGCTCTGGTTCAAATATAGCGCTACTGACACGAGCATAACATCGTAAAAAAAAAAAAAAAAAANAAAAAAAAAAATGCTAAATAGTCAATTTTAGGAGCTCCCTTCGGTTAAATATCTATTTAATGTCATCCTACCAAAGCATATTGAATGTTTGTTCTTTATTTCTTCCGTTGTACTTGTGAATTCGGGAACAAGGATCTGTCAAAAGTATCCCCGAAATGCGTAGTGATATAGAAATTGTACGCGATATTCCATGCGTGCGTCTATCCAACCATTATCCGACACACAGGTCTGTGTGAAAATCCACTAACATTTGGAATGCTATCGATAAAAATATACACACTTGTTTATATACCATTGCTTCTGTTTCTCGAGAACGTTATTTTTTGAAAGTGCTAGCCCTTTGTCTAGAATAACAGATAAATCTTCCAATTTTGCGTCAGTCAGAAATCTTACTGTACATGCATTTATGTTTTAATTGCTGTTGATGTTAAGAATCTGATCTTATCGGCTTTCATCACTTGGAATAGAAATGTAAACAAACGACCCCAGTGACCTATCGTTTTTTTGTCCTTGTGAAGCAAACATGTGGGATACATTTTGGCGAGTTTGTAAAAATTCTTTGTATCAAACAAATTGATAATTATTTTTTTAAATTAAAGATTGTTACGCGCTCATTCAGTTTTGCTCGAGACGTAATAATGAGTACTACTACTACTACTACTACTACTACTACTACTACTACTACTACTACTACTACTACTACTACTACTACTACTACTACTACTACTACTACTACTACTACNCTTGCATTCCAACACTGACCTCGTCAAACAAACATTCAAAAGTTCCAGCATTTGGTCTTCCAGTGTAGAACAACATCTTACTGTCATCATCCCTTATATTCTCAAAGGTGAAGCTTGTATCCCAGCTGGCGAAGTTTCAGTAGTAGTCTGAGTTGATGTACATGTACTTCTTGGAACCTCGTCTCGTCGGTTTGAGTACCCACTGAAACCATCTCCGGTTGCACTTGTTGACACTGATGACGGATTATGAAGGGTACTGGAGTAAACCTCCCATAGTCGTGGAGCTGAAATAAATAAATACGTTTTTACAAGCTAAGAACTTGCAGTTTGAAGAAAAGATATTAGGTCTTTCTGTATTTTATTACGGCCACACCAAACTGATAACTTCTTCTACAGATTTTTTCTTTAAAAATGGGAAGAGCAAGCAAAACAACTTCAAATATTTTTTTCAAATGATCTTTATTCTGAAGCGGCGATTTTTTTTTCTTTTTACTTTTTTACTTATCACACACTGAAATCAACAAATTTTGTAAAAAGGATCAAAAACTAACTCTTAGAGATACGTCTAGTAGTGATGCACTGCTGTCAACCAACAAACCAACCGCATCGCTCTCGAAATTCAAGTCTGGTGAACGGTTATCCGACATTTCCTTGGTTTCTGGCGTGGAATTGTTCTCATCGGCTTCAGCTACATTTTCCAGGGTCTGTAAGGTAAAAACAAAATCCAAAAAAAAAATCAGCACATCAACGACCTATGCTTCTGAATCATGTAGTTTTAAACACGGATTACCATACCGATCGAGTAACTGACCCGTGTTCAGTCTTGAGACCTCATATAGGCTAGTGGCAGCAAAATAATTATCCGCTTCAAAATATCAGATACCAAATTACCATTGGTTCGATCCTCGGCTGTGAGCTACATAAAATAAATCATGAAATGTGCCATGGGTATGTCTCCTATTATCCCATGCTTGATGGTACCACAAGGAATCGCTGATTTGAATACTAAGCTCGATTAACTTATCCATCGGAATTGTTCATTAGCATGGTGAATCATTGATGAAAACAAGATTTTTTTCTTTCAAAAAACAAACAAAAAACATGATGAAAAATAAATTACCGTCAGTTTGTAGACCATTCTCCCCCAGCTGCCTGTAGGAAGAAACATGGAAGAGGATCTCCCTTGGTTGGCCCACGTCGCCCTACAAAGTGAACCCCACATAGCCTTGTTTGAGCGCTGTTGACAAACACAAAGTTCGGACAAGCGTTCCTGCAACGCTGGATCCAGACCTTCCTGAGCCTCAAAGCGACTGGAAATCGATGCATCGATACTTTCGTTCCATGAATAACCTTCCCACCAAAGTTCTGACACACACAGCAATATCGTTGATGCGACGGCATGGTTTTTTTTTGTTGATTAAATTTGAAAGAATTGTTGTTATCTCGGTAAAGTGAAATACTACCCGGAAGTGATAGGTGGCGCTTCGCGTAACTATTTTTACCTCCTTTGAAGAGTATCCAGCGACACTTTCTGAAAAGGGCTAAACATCAGCCAAATCTAGTCGAAGCAAAAAATTCATTACTTTACAATCATGTAAACAATACGGTCACCCACTCTGAAAGATTGAGCGAGATCCATTCGGAAGTTAACAATGAGTTCAAAACACAAGCTTTGCGACATACGTACGTACATACGAACGGACGAACAAGTGCAATGCTTAATGTCGCCCCTAGTGGGAGCATAAAAATGTGACTTCTAGAGAGTTCAAAAGGTTTCTTATAGTTTAAGTAAGAGGACTGAACCACACCCCATCCCCTCCCCTTCGTCGACCATTGTTTTTCAACGGACCGGAACCAGTTTCGAACTCGGACGATACATCATTACACTTAATGTTCTGAGGAAGTTTTATGATATGATCGGGTAAACATATGACGTTTAGAGCGTTTACAAGCCTTTTCTTTAATGTGTCCCAATGAACAAGTTTTTGACCCTACGGCCTTATTTCGCCTTTAGTCGAGATTCATGAGTACAAATGTGTACAATGCTTTCCATGAATGTTAGGCAATAAAAAAGGACGCCGTGGCGTAGTGGATATGGTATCCGCATAGCGACCGAGAGGTCACGGGTTTGATCCCCACTGGGAGCGTTCCTTCGATCTAGGTTTAAACTAAATGTGGCATCAAGAGTATATACATTATAGATGTTGATGACGGACGACGCACGACGGACGACAAACAATGAATGACGGGTAAAAGGTGATCACAAAAGCTCACCATGAGCTCGATGTTCTTAGTTGTGTTGAAACAACAATAATATTTAATGTAATCAGATTCTTAAAATCGCGCAATAAGCGCTTTCCGCCATGTCAAGACATTTAATCTAAAATCTTCGTTCATCGTGCTACCTTAGGCTTGAATTAATAACCTTTTAAGTTACTTGACATTCGTGAAAAAATCACCCTAATAGCATGTTTAATCTTCTTATTTTGTGAATAAATAAATCAACGTTTTTTTACGCCAGTTAGTATGTACTAAACACCGATTCCCAATTACAAAATCGATTAAATTACGAATAATGTGTTAGTCACAAAATCTACGGTCTTGTTAGTAAGAAATTGTTTTTTTTTACCCATATGCAATCACCATTAAGTGCATTTCTTCGCTGTTTTATTGCAATCCAAATATGTTGAGCCTGCCAAATTGAAATAAATAATTGGAAGAACATATGGCGCACGAGTTTGTATTGATAGATGATGAAGTACGCAAGAAATACAAAATATGAATTGGCTATTAATATTTTCACACGCGCAAGCGCTCGTGAAAATATTAATGTTTACACGTTTTTAAGAAAAACATATCACGGTTTCACCCCGAAAGCAAACAATTTTTTTTTATTTATTGCTCTGTATTGTTATTTTAAGTAGTTTTAATGACATTTTTGGCGTGTACAATAATCTCATTAAACATATGTGTTCTGCAGTAAATGGATAAAGAAATTAAATTGCGCGCGCAAATGTTGGATTTCAATTAATATTAAACGTGGTTTTTAAACGATATCGTTTGGGTTGTACTGGCCCTACCAATAGGCATAACGACTTTTGCCGTCTTGGTTTGAATCGTCTGGGCCAAAGCAGAAGCATCGTTTAAAGTAACCTTGGATGATAATTTACTAAGATGAACAATGGTATGACGTTCACCAAAACTATATTTCGAATTAATTTGAGATTAAACAAATTAGCGCAAAGTAAGGCATGTGAGAAAGATAAAGGGAATTATTTACCTGATAATGTTCTATATTTTAATCGTTTATCGTTAAATACTACGGTTTAAAAAATGTGTCGTGCTTTGTTGTACGGATAACAGTTTTTATTTTGAAAGCTTTTTCTGAAATGTATATGTAATTATGCATTATAAAAATATGGTGAAATACTTATAGTGAATTTAGTACTATTATTATTAATATTCTGTGATATATTTGTTCTCGTATGTATAGAGCTATTAAAGCAGCCTTTCACAAGAGGGCCATCATAGCCCTCATGTGCTCACCTGAGTTCAAGGTACTCCAATTGTCGAAGACATGACCTAGTGACCTAGTTTTGACCCCACGTGACCCAGATTTAACCATTGTCTGGATATTGTCAAGATGAATGTAGGCATTCTGACAAAGTTTCATAGAGGTTAAGTAATACATGTGGTTTCCATAGTCTTAACAAGGCTGTGATTAAGTTTTTGGATACACGTGACCCAGATTAGAACTCAGTCAGTATAGATATTGTCAAGATAAATATCCCTATCATCGTTTATTAAGATTGAGTCATAAAAAGGACCTTTAATGTGAAAACAACGTTTTTTCTAAGATTTGAAAAAGGTTGCCTTGTTGTGGATGCACGTGACGCAGATTCAAATCCGGTCTTGATTGTAAAAATAAACATTCTGACCAAAGTACATCAAGATTGGATGAAAAATGTGGCCCCCAAAGTTTTAAAAGCTAAAATTTGACGACGTACAACACACAACGCACGTCGATGTAAACAAAATGACCACAAGAGCTCATGGTAAGAGAGCATTGAATGAAATGCTTATAAAAGCAACGCAACATGAGCACAGTTTGTATCAAACTGCGCATATCTGTAAATGTACGCCGATGCTAAAACTAGTTTGCATTGCTTTCGTAAATATTAATGAAACATTATAAACGTCGTAATATTTCCATTCTGTATTTGAACTAACAAGACCCGAAAGCAACAGGAACATCAAAATTGTCTAAGTTTTAAAAACCATCTCCCGTTGAAATTATGACTATATAATTTCACCTTCGCATTAACACTTTTGCTCATTTGATATGTTACTTACTATTAATCTAATTTGTCTTTAACTAACCTCTTATATTATATATCAACTCAGATCGCATGCTGAAGTCTTAATTTTTAACACATTAAGGGTCAAAGTATATTTGAACTTTACGTTAATGTTACAACGTTAATTAAGTCATACCATCCCCTCCCAACCCATTCCAATTTTCATTCATTTCGGCAAAATAGCTCAACTTCCTAACGCGTAATCTGGAATAGAAATCCCAAAAAACACTGAATGCAATTCTTACACTCAGGGGACTGATTATTGCATTAAATACGTGGAACGCCCATTTCCCCACAGAATATGTTTCTCGATAGTTTCTCGTTGTAACGCAGTTATGCTCCCACTATTATCAGGCAAACTCAATTTCAAAGCGCCAGAATTAATTTTACATGAAATAACGTCAGCAATAAAGAACTCACTGCATGTAATTAGTTTATAAGTAATTAAAATCGAGAACCGGTAGTTGCGAAAGTCTGCTGTGGCATTTGTAAAAGGTCCAGATATATAATTGACTAACAACATGTATATATGAATCATCATCATCATTATCATATCAATCATCTACCATAATTTCTCATAATCTTTCATCGATAATCATAACCATTATCAACAAAAACAATAACAACAACAACAACATCATCAATAACAACACCAACATCATCATCATCATCTTTTTCTACAAAACATCAGTCATTATGGTTTTTTCATCATTATCATCCCCATTATCATCCTAATGTTCATCCTCGGAATCGTAAATATTAGCAGCAGCATTAAAGGCCAATATTAGAATAAACATCATAACAACCATCATCGTCGCCATAGTCCTTATCAAATACCATACATTTTATGCTGTCTTCATTATCGTAATCATTATAACAATTTTCATAATCAGCAAAGTTATTATCACCATTATCGTCGTCGTCGTTATCATCATCATAATAATAATTACACGATTATTTAAGCATCGTTCTAGAAATACTGGGCTAATTGCATGTGCGTAAAGGGTCGTCCCATATTAGCCTGTTCAGTCCGCACAGGTTAATCAGAGACGACACTTTCCACTTTAATGGATTATTTTTTTAAAACGAAGTCACGTCTTAACGAAAATACAGTTTGGGCGGAAAGTGTCGTCCCTGATTAGTCTGTGCGAATTTCACAGGCTAATCTGGAATGACACATTATGCACATGAATTCAGCACAGTTTCCCCAGAACAATGCTCATTTTAACCATAATGACAATAATCACCATAGGATCAAACTTATTATCACAAAATGTAATATATTTACATCATCATGCTATACACGTGTTATCTGTCATGTTCTTAAATTCATCAACGAAAATATAATATTAGCCATGTTTACATGCCACGTCTGATTACATTCACTCTAATTAGCTGTCAGTGTTTACATTTGAGATTTACTTATTGTGTAATTCTGATTAAACAAACACGACAGGAAAGCTACCAATGTCGTGTTGCCCTTATCAGCATTACCTTAAACTAGAAGAATGTATGAAAGTTATGATTTAAGGCTTTCAACGCTTTACATTCAATGTTCAGTACGACTTTTATTAGCCGATAATTAATTCGTTTAAGCGAGTGGTGGAATAACTTGATTCCTTAATTCTGCTAGGTTCTATTCATTTAAAATGATATGTGTCTGTAAGGCATAACAATAATACATGAATAGTTTCGTGATGAATGTTGCAATTATTCAAAGTACCGAATTTCCGCTTGAGACTTCACGCAAAACATCAACATTGATACAACCTCTGAATACTGAAATAAATGCAATTGCTACCGGTCAAAACACAAACAATACAATGATACGTTATCAGATGTTTCAAAAGTGCATTAAGAGCTTATCCTCAGGTCAACTCTTTATTCGTCGGAAAATAATCGTTATAAGTTTGCCTCAAGCTTGAGTAAACAATGTAAATTTGTCTAAATCTCACAGCAAAGTCATTAGCATGTTTCAGTCTGACTATTGTGTTTTTATACGCAAAGGTGAATCACGCCCCTAATTGTGTACATAAACTGAACACCACTTCAAACGTATTTCCCAATAAAGGAATCAATTGAACTTACGCATAATTTGTCAGTCACAAAAGCAACTTTTATTTGCCTCTTTCAATCACCCATTTAAGCGCGGTACGTCACTGTTATAGAGCAATACAAATATTGTTAATCTGCGACATTGTAGTATATAATTGCATAAACATATGGCGCACCAGGATTTATTGATAACGTAAGAAGTGCGCGAGATTACGACCTGGGATGTAAAATATGACTAAGTGGGAAAATACGAGGATGCTCGGGTGTTTAATAACCGTTCTTAGTTATTCTGAAAGTCGAGCTTGAAAAGCAGTAGTTCTGTGTACTAAATACTAATTATGTGTGTTTGCTGTTTTAAACTTGATAAACATTCCTGATTGTTTGTATCACGGACCGGTCGACGATAACGTCAAATAGAATTTTATAGTTTCGTGTTAAACTGTTATCATTGCAAGTATTGTGACTATTAAAAATGTGTAAATAATATCTCAAGCATACATATCTATTCGATCTGCTTGAGTGTGAAATTTTGTTAAACGTAATATATTCGAAATATTAATTACCTTTCTAAAAGTTCTATGCTTAACAAATAATATTGTGAAAGATACATCGTAACTTTCATAAAGGTATATTCTTATCAATTTTATATTTCAAAGTATATTTTAAATGTTTTTAAAAGATTCGTTCAACAGTGGACAATTATGCAGACAGAGAAAGAATGATATATTTTTCATAATATTACGGTGTCACGATTTTATTTCGAAATCTGACGCTTCCATTTAAACGACTATTAAATCCATATACAGACATATATACTATGAACGGAAACGACAATAAACTAAATTAGTATCAAACAGCGCTCGTCTGTAAATGTACACCGATGCTTTAGATGCTTGTGTTACTTTGTAAATATAAATATGCAAATTTACATGATAGGAAGTATCAGGAACGAAAAAATGTCGTTGAAATTTGATACAAGAGTTAATTTGAATGTCATACTACATGTACGTCAATTCACCTTCGCATATTAAAACACTTTTGCAGATGTTCTAAAATTATACATAAAGTAACCATTATTCTAAATATATGACGGAGTCTTATAAGTAGCAAACAAATGTGACGATTTTTTCGTGCAACTAACTTTCACGACACAAAGTCAATCAATTCATAATTTTCCTAACCTCACCCACTCATCCAAAATAAACGAGCACATGTTCATTTTCCCATGTCCATTCAATCTAGTTAATATAATAGCTCTACTTCTTAACGCTTCACGTGACTAGAATTCCAACAACAAATGAATGCTTTTGTTATATACAGGGGACTGTTCATTCCATTACAAATGTAGAATACCAATTTCACCACAGAATATATTGCTCGATAGTTTCTCATTGAAAGCGGTTATATTCCCACGTATGAATAGGAAACGTGGCAATATCAATATCAAAGTGGCATAATTAATAGGAAGTGACTACAGGTACGGATCCGTACCTCTAGAATCTCGTTCTAGGGGTACGGACCCGTACTTCTAGCCAAAACCACTGGGGTTTTGCTACAGGTACGGACCTCCCGTTTTCACATATTGTATGCCCTTTTTCATAGTTAAATTGTTCCACAGTATGGTAGATCAATAAAAACAAAGTATTAAGCTTAATTTTAAATCAAATGCAATTTATCCGCTCGGCGGGACTCGTTTGTTTACATGGTTCAGGTCAGCGATAATAATAATAAATACATTTTAAATGAGATAACGTCANACCCACTTATCCGAAATAAACGAGCTCATGTTCATTTCCCCATGTCCACTCAATCTAGTTAATATAATAGCTCTACTTCTTAACGCGTCACGTGACTAGAATTCCAACAACAAATGAATGCTTTTGTTATATACAGGGGACTGTTCATTCCGTTACAAATGTAGAATACCAATTTCACCACAGAATATATTACTCGATAGTTTCTCATTGAAAGCAGTTATATTTCCACGTATGAATAGGCAAAGTGGCAATATTAATATCAAAGTGGCATAATTAATGAATACATTTTAAATGAGATAACGTCATTGCGTGTAATTTGTTTTTACAATTAAAATCGAACAGCGCCAAATGACGAAGTCTGTAGCGAAAGTATAAAACGCTACGATATATAAGAACATAATGTACATAATGTTGGCAAAGCAAAACTGTATACTAGCGTCCCATGTATACAATATAAATTTCAGAGAATTATGTCTGGCTTGATTGATTTACAACAGACCGGAAATATCAAAACATGTATATGTTGTTTAAATTGGGATCGACCCAATGGTTCTCCATGTGATTCTGTGGAGTGTCATCCCAAATGGCTGTGTGAGTTCTAAGAAGATGCCTCGCTCAGCGAAAAAACACACTAGCAACACTATTTGCTCGGACCAGTTATGGAGGCTCGTGGTTCAGGTTTTCCAAAACTCGCAAAATAAACATTATCTGCATTAAAAACTAACCGAGTATTATCTATATCTTTTATGATGCAACCAAGAACTGCACAGCCGTTGTCGCATGTTTTCCGAGGAGAGAGAATAGTAACGGTCATGTTAAAAATTGTTAACATGAAAACCAGACAATGACGGCGTATTTTCACGCATAATCACGGGACGCTTATTGAAATCATGATATGACGTCATTGGCGTTACACCACAAGCGAGGGTTTTAGCCGAAATAATAGGATGAGTTTTAGCCAAAATAATAGAAAGGGTTGTAGCCAAAGTAATAGTAAGTGTTTCAGCCGAAATAATAGAAAAGTATTTAGCCGAAGTAATAGAAAGGGCTTCAGCCGAGATAATAGATAGGGTTTTAGCCGAAATAATTGTAAGATTTTTAGCCGAAATAATAAAAAGGGCTTTAGTTGAAATAATAAAAAGGGTTTTAGCCGAAGGAAAAGAAAGGTTCGTAAGTTGAGCGGAATATTGGAAATGGCGTTTTTGTGCTCAAAGCATTCAAAGCACAAGTGTAAGCTTCACTGAGAAGAATGGAAGTTATAGTTAAAAACTATGACGTATCCGTCGTTCTGTGTTCTATGATCTTACAAGTAATGGTCACTACAGCGATTCTGTGAATCGTTTTCGTTGAATTGCTCTCCGTGAAATGTATGTGTTATCTATGAAGCAAAAATCAAATTGACGTGTTATTGATACATGTTACAATCGTTCCATGCCTAAGAGGTAACCATGCCAATTAGCGATTATTAGAATGGAAAAACGTACATATACAATGCGCAAACACACTGCGAAATCTTATGCTGAGAAAATGTACGATAAGCCACGTGGGCCTGCAACAGATGGTTTACATTTGGTGGTGTTTTGCTTTAACCGTTTGCCATCCATAAAGAAAAACTGTTGTCGTGTTTTGTCAAGTACATGTCATTAATAAATAGCAACAGATTTTCTGAAGACATAATGAATTCGTTATATAGCACCCGAGCGTGATTGATATATATCCGTTTCGGGCAATTAATGGTGCCGTAGTAATTAGCTACAGAATGTGCTGCAGTATGCACTCATGTAAATGAGCGGTAACTTATACTGCATAAATCAAGGGCATAGAAAAAATGTGGTTTATATTACGCAGGTATTCATGTTGAGTTGTGTTGTTCTATATAATACAGAAGTTAATATTACTCTTAAAATATTAAACAACACACAACCTTGACTTCATGTTCAGTATAACATGTAGATGTTATAACTTTATTTTTCTTGGTCGTACATTTTGTTTATGACAAATGTCTATATATTTATTCTAAAAAAATGGCATTTTAACATAAATGTCTCCGAAGACCGCTCCGCATCTACGACACGGAGCACAAGACTAACGAGTACGTCCGGAACATGACTGCAACACTTGTTGGTCCACAAGAGCCCCTACTGGCGATCGTCAAATGACGAAAGCTGGCTTGGTTTGGACACGTCACCAGACACGACTCTTTGTGCAAGATTGTTTTCCAGGGCACGCTCTAGGGAGGTCGACGTCGTGGCCGTCAGAGGCAAAGCTGGATGGACAATGTAAAAAAGTGGACATCCCTTCCAATGGATGAATTACTCTCAGCAGCACACAGCAGACCTGACTGGAGTAAGATTTCTGTATCGTCTTCCCGCATCCCCCCCCTCAACGGCCAAAATGGTCAAGGGATTGATGATGATGATGATGATGATGATGCAAAAGTTAAACATGGCAATACGTTGAGCGACACCTTTGAATGTATAATTGGTGTAAGGCAGGGTGAGTGTTTATCGCCTTTTTTGTTTTCATTGTATCTTAACGCTTTGGAAGCTGAATTTTACATCAAAGACATTAACGGTATCGACAATAACTCTTTTAAAATGTTTCGCTTATTGAACGCCGATGATATGATATTTTTTGCTAATACCGCTGAAGAATTACAAAACGGCTTGGATCTATTATACGATTACTGTCACAAATGGAAACTTGTGATAAATACCGTAAAGTCTAAAATTATGATTTTTCGTAAATGTGGTCGCCCCTTTACAAATATATTTAATTATGATAATCAAACTTTAGATATTGTTATTCGGTTCAACTATATTGGTATTCACAACCGGTGGTTCATTTAGTGACGCAGAAAACACTCTCGCTGGACAGGCTCTAAAAGCTATCTAAAAACTGAAAAAAATATTTGTATAAATTTACAGACATTCCAATTAGTCATAAACTATGTCTTTTTGATAAACTCATAACACCAATTCTTAACTACGGAAGCGAAGTGTGGGGTTTGTCAAAGGATTATCAATTGAAAGGGTTCATTTGCAATATTGTAAGCAAATACTTGGTGTCAAAAGATGCACTCAAAACGATTTCGTATATGGTGAACTTGGCCGCGTAAGTTATTTATGCAGTAGATATATTAATATAATTAAATACAGGATAAAACTTTTGAAAACATCATATAATAAATTTAGCAAAAACGTTAATTTGACTATATTAAATGATAGCATTGTGTATCCTAACAAGAAAAAATGGTGCACATTATTAAGAGATCTACTGAGTAGTTTTAGATTTTATGATGCTTGGCTTTTTCAAGATGTTGTAAATCAAAATAGTATCGTGTCTTTTCCTAGATGTGTTCTACGACCTATCGCTGCATTTTAATATTGTTATGCATTGAATTACAACTATTATGTCATATTTAACACCGTACTTATAACTGCTATATTTTTATAAAGCATATTACAGGACCTTTTGACCCTTTACATGTTTGATTTCGTAGGTGGTCTGTTTAAGGTTTATGAAATGCTTGTTATTAATATCAAACGCAACCAGTTAAAACATTTTGTTTTTCGTGTTTGTTTAACTACAGACACTGCGTCATAATATCAGTTTAATTAAATAATATATTGTACTTTGAGCAGAGCCTTTGAGCTGCAAATATTTTCGTTTCGCATAGGTAGCAAGCAAGGGCTTATTCTCATGACATTGGTACAAGCATGAAAATGAGCATACTTAATATTCAGTAAAATACAGCTAACTGTAAGATAGCGCAATTTACGAAAACGATTCTATTACTATCAGGTATTGTTCTATAAGTCTCAAACATGTATATACTGCCATATATATATACAAGTCTCACAATCATGTGTCACGTGAAACGAAACGTATTATTACTTTTACAGCTGTCATGTGAAGACCCAATATATGTACAATACGTTTATTTGATATATTGTTGTCATACTTTAGCTCCATTACAAATGACGTTATTAGACCTATTCAATTACATATATACTATCAATTGTTATTAATATAATAACACCTTTATTTAATTATACATGTTGCAATGAAACGTATTATTACTTTGTACAATTATGAAATATTTATGTTGTAAACACTGCATGCTTACTTTGTCCACTTGGGCTTTCGGTCTTCTGGATGTGTTGTT
Organism: Dreissena rostriformis; assembly: GCA_007657795.1. Taxonomy (NCBI): domain Eukaryota; kingdom Metazoa; phylum Mollusca; class Bivalvia; order Myida; family Dreissenidae; genus Dreissena; species Dreissena rostriformis. Next base: position 77,389 of record VMBQ01003109.1, read on the forward strand.
TAATTAACAATTATATAATATATATTAATCCATGACTTGTTAAAAACAACACTTGTGTCGCGTTTCAGCGTGTTTACTTCTTTTTAACTCTTGATCTGGTGCAAATGTAAGCTGCATGCACAGATGACGTCACATTAGGTGACGTCAGTTTTGGGGTAATTTTCAAATAGAAATAACGTTTGCGAACAATTAAAGCACATATTTAAATAAATCGAGAATTATTATGCATTTGTTACGCGTTCAATGTATTGATAAATTGGTTACATCACGGCTATAGTGTATCGTATGGGCACACCTTCGCAGGCCCTGGCCCTCTGGCTGGAACGCACGGGCCTATACTGACTAAGGTTTTGCACAAATGGCCCATGTCACACAATAGACGTGTAATAACCTATACATATTCAATAATCATGGTACGATATAATTGCTTTGAAAAACCATTCAGCATCATCATCTGGCCGTTGGGAGGAAATGAGAGACGACGACACAAAGACCCTCCGCCAGTCATGTCTGTTTTGGGCTACTGGGAGTAGCTCATCCATGGGGAGGGACGCCAATCTTTCAGATTGTCCATCCAGCTTATCTTCTGATGGCCTCGCTTTAGCGTGCCCTGGAGCACATTATGACTTGCACAGGCAGTTGTGCATGTTGACGTGTCAAAACAAAGCCAGCTTTCGTCGTTGAAGGCGCCAGGAGGGTTTCTTTTGGGCCAACAAGTGTTGCTGTCATGTTCCGGACATACTCCTTCTTATCTTATGCTCTATGTTGGAGATGCGGAGCAGTCTTCGTAACAACTTGTGTTCAAATGCCTTTATCCTGCGTTCTGTGGCCGCGTGAAGTTTCCAGGTCTTACAGCCGTACAGTAGGATGGAGACTACGATGGACTTGTAGAGCATGTGCATTGTGGGGAAGCGGATGGTGCTGCTTGTCCAAAAACCTGCTCAGTCTTGCCATCGCTGCGGGTCCCATTGCAATTCTTTTTCGGAACTAAGCGATACTGGACAGGGTTGCTCCGAAGAACATGAATCTCAATACTTCCAGCTTCTTGTCATTCATTGTGCTGTCTACTGTGGTGTTGTTCGTGTTGTTCACCATGTATTTGTATGTATTTCTTTTGACTTTGCAGTCAAGGATAACCCATTAACCCAAGGATTTCCAATGGGGTCCTTTGATTTTTTGCTGAAGAGACAGCAAGCAGAAAAGACAGTATTGAGATACAAGGAATCCGGATGCGATACCCTAGCTCTTTGCGAATATATCCCTTGGTCATTTTACATGCTCAGTGTATAGCATCGATAAACGCGAGAATTACCTTGGTTTCATACCAGTACATCTCTAGTTGGTTGGGAAACACTTAAAGCATTTCTGAAATTTCCAGTGCCCCGGCCAGGGATTGAACCTACGACCTCTGGAATGGTAGACCAGAGTGTTACCACTCGACTACCGCACTACCCATGATCTTCGACTTCTCCGTGCTTCTTTTCAATATATGTAATTATAATTTCGAATATTAATGTAAAAGTGTAGTGATTTATATCAGTGGAAACACGTCTGACAGTGTTCCTTCATCTCTACAAGCTTCACATTACAACAGTAGTATTTATTTATACTGTCTGCAAACATGCACTTTGCATCGCTTGGCTCCTGTTAAGTAGATCTATGGTGTGTGGGTAAGCATTTATTTATTTGGGGCAGTTGAAGTTCAATATTCCTTAGATGTTTTTTTAAATCCAGTACTAGTGATACTCCGAAAACCAGGAAGGTATTTTATCAGTTTGTCTTCTTTCTATTCAAACATACATGTACATCAAATGATATAATTGTGAATCTTCTGTTATCTGTTTTTTAATTAAAACCTGTTTGGACATATTTTCTCATGTCAGCTTCTTCATTTAATAGAATAAAACGAAAATAACTTGACAAAACGAAACGAAAGTATGTTCGTGCACAGTGTGCGCTTATACAGACATAATGCATACTGCTGTAAAACAGTGATTTTTCATGGACGCACACGTCACATGACATTCTATCTGACAAATCATGTCAATTCAAATGTATCAGTTTCCCCGCGATTTTCCCATCGAACTCTTAGTGTTCTTTTCTGAACCGCATTAAATTATGAAACGAGATTTATCTGCAACCCATTGTTGAAATTAATTGATTTTCACAAATATTGGATTATTAATAAATATTAGAAAAGAAATGACGATTTTCGGAAGCCTTAGCTAGATGGGCATATGAAAGGATATGTTTTGAGTACTTTAAAAAAGTTAAAGTATGTTTAATACCTGTATGTGTAGTTCTAAGTGGGAGTACGCATTCCTCCATTGTCAATGGCAACCTATTCAATACTAACGTAGATTCCCAGCACATTTGTATTCCTTCCGATCGATTTGGAAAACAAATCAGGTGCCCTTAATGGATGAATAGAATAAATGCGTTAGATGCAATCAATATGTTTTATGTCCCGCACACAAAAGGAAATCAAAGTCACATTTGTTTAATCGATTAGTTTTGTCGGTGGTCCATCTGATTGTCTCAGACCCAAGCTGGAGCCGGTTTCCGATAACAGACGCTGTAATAATTGGTATTTGAATTTTAACAGCACTAATGGATTGGACGAGATCGGAGTTAAATGTAGTGATTGGTGTAATTGCTTTTGGTCCCATGTTCCACTTCTTGGTAATATGAATATATAAATGAGCCTCGCTCTGTGAAAAGGGACGTTAATGCATGTGCGTAAAGCGTCGTCCCAAATTAGCCTGTGCAGTCCGCTTTTATGATATCTTTCTTTTAAAGAAAGTCTCTTCTTAGCAGAAATCCAGTTTAGGCGGAAAGTGTCGTTCCTGATTAGCCTGTGCGGAATGCACAGGCTAATATGGGATGACACTTTACGCACATGCATTAAACCCCCTTTTTACAGAGCGAGGCTCAAATAAAATATCATCTGATGCAAACGTTACAGCACTTTTAGTTACATCGTATACTTCTATTATTATTAATGCTTAAACAGTATACTTCATTAAACTGAGGATTTACTGAATACTAATTGTGGAAACATTCTTGAGACTGAATTCCTCTGCAAGGCAAGGTTGAACATGAAATGTGTCACTATTTTATATCACTTTACATTGGACTCTATCAGCGATCGTTGGTAAACTTTCCTTTCATTGTTGTCGTTTTTTTGTAAGATTATTGTGCGTTATAATCTTTGCGCAGAAAAAAATGGCACGTCTAATTTGATATGTGTAACTCAGTGATATATTTGTCATTTTTGTTTTTTTATTAGTGATATCGTCTCACGCCTGGTATCTTACGGTTGCCAAGACAAAAAGATATTGGTAAAAAATGATAGCTTCACTCTGTGAAAAGGGGGTTTAATGCATAAGCGTAAAGTGTCGTCCCAGATAAGCATGTGAAGTCCAGACAGTCTAATCAGGGACGACACTTTCTGCTTTTACGATATTCTTTGTTTAAAGAAAGTCTCTTTAGAGCAAAAAAATCCAGTTTGGGCGGAAAGTGCCGTCCCTGATAAGCCTGTGCGAAATGCACAGGCTAATCTGGGACGACACTTCACGCACAGACATTAAACCCCCTTTTCACGAAGCGAGGCTCATTTACTTATTGCGACATTAACGACTGAACGAAAGCGATTTCTCAGAAACATAGCATTTTAGCCATAGTTTTGAATTTATACACGATATATTAACTAGTTTACTTTCATAAGTATTTTCTCAAATGTGAACGTTTGTTTAATGCTTAACAGATTTTAATGACCCTAACATGTTTTCGTTTATGATCCAATTTCTGAACATGAATTTAATTTCCGCCTTACAGCCTTACAGAGTCCCCCTCCCCTTCCTTTTTGAGGTCATGAAGAAGTTTACAACAATGGAAGAACTCGGCATTTGGCATTGTACATGGCTGGTGGACACAATCTGAAAAGCTAATACAAACCCATTCTTCGAACAGGTTAATAAATGCTCCATTTTGATATTCAAAATTATACCCTTTATACAAGAGCTATGTTACATCGTTCGGTTTAGGTATGTTTTAAAATTGTACATTGTCTCATTCAACAGTATACATTACAAAAACTTGTTAATTAAATTGTTTACGTTTTGTTTACGTGTGTTTCTAGAAATGCGTAAGTTTTAACTGTTGAGTGACCAAAGTCAAATGTCTAATTTGTTGTTTTTAAGTGTCATCTAAGAATGGATCGCCATGCAAAATTTCTAAATCCAAATATCGGTTAGCTTCTTTTTGTCAATATTTCAAAGTATGTAAAGATTGTGTATGTCGTTCATCATAATACTTGCTTTTATTTTGACACTTACATCCCACAATTTGCATAAAATGTTCTTTACCTTGTCAGGTTAATTTACCAACCTCACTGTTAAATGTTTGAACTTTGACTCGGTTTTGTGTATTCTCAATCGCTGTACATACTTCACGTCAGTCCAGTGTCAAGTATGTGCCAACAGTCAATGTTGGGTCCCGATCCTCCGTCCATTTTCGATAAGAAAATGAAAGTTCTCCCTTTATTCTCACAATATATGAGCTACTTAACCTATAGCCTAAAACAGTCTCCTTTATGGACAAGAACCCTATAAGATAAGATCTTTCGTTCTAATCGTTTGTGGAACAGCGCGATACAGTTGTTACTGTATATGCTATGCAAATGTATACCATGTTTTTTCGTGAAATAAAATATTTTTATACTAAAAAAAGGTAGGTAAACCATATCACACTTAAAACACACACATGAATTGTTTAATCAGTGATGGGGCAAGTTCTTAGAAAATACATCCGTATGAACACGCAAATCTCTTCTTAATATAATACCTTTAACTGAATCAAGACCACCTATCTCTTTCTTCTCCTAGCAACATTCTGACACCATATTTTTTAGTTACATATGTTTGAGCGAAAATCGAATCATCTATACGTATGTTTGTTTGAAACTAAAATGTATGTTTTCAGCGTCATTTAATCAAAATAACATATTGCGCATGGTCCGTCAAACAAAAAGTACAGAATTGAAACGCCCATACAGCTATATTACACATGAGTTGGATAAAGATATTCGTAATGGTTATATAACATAGAAAATAAAATTTAGCATGTGATAAACATTGTAATGACATGTAAACATATCATATTGCTGCGATGTTTTTCGTGACTCGTTTCGTAAATAGAATGAATAAATACACATTTGTCTTTTTTAGAAAATCGAGAAAAAGAAATGAATACATACTACTTATAATACTACACATGTTTTCAAATTTGGGTATGATTACATATTTTATGAGTAATATCACTTTTTTGTATTATATAAAACAACGAAACTATTATACATGTATATCTGCTGAATAGAAACCAAATTGTGTATGCCATTGATGAATTATCAGTAGCCTCTAATTTACAGGAGTGCATACTGCAACACATTATGTAGCTAATTAATAAGGCACTAATGTCGGCAGTCAAATCCGCCTTTATATGCGCAAGGTGCGTTAGAGACTGCCACTTCCGAGTAGTTCTGCACAGCCATTGTAAACGCTGCAAAAGCAACCTACAGACACAAGCATCCTGACGCTAAATAAACAAGTGTGACATTCTCAAGGGATGCAAGTCCATTGTCTCTCGAGACTAACGGGCGCCAACAACAACAAAAAACTACAGCACTACTAATTTCTTGAATTGCATGTAAATCAATCACGAGGATGCCATATAACGAATGCAATATGTATTAAAGAAATCTGTTTCTATTTATTAACACCGTGTACTTGACAAAACACATAAAACAGCTCTTCTTTATGGATGGCACACGGTAAAAGCAAAACACCACCAAATGTAAACCATCTGTTCAGCCCCCGTATCTTATCGTACATATTCTCAGCAAGAGATTTCGCAGTGTCGTTTGCACGTTAATTGTAGTAGTGCATTTACCCATTCTACATAATAAGCGCTAATTGTCATGGTTACCTCTCAGGAATGAAACGATTGTAACATGTATCAGCAACACGTCAGTTTGTTTGTTCTGTATAGATAACACAAACATTTCGCGAAGATTAATACAGCGAAAACGATTCAAAGAGCCGCTGTAGTAATAATTACTTGTACTATCATATAACACAACGTATAGAACGTAAAACACCGCATACTTTTGAACTATGACTTCCGTTTTCCTCGGTGAATCTAACATGCGATTTTCATGCTTTAAGCACAAATACGTCGTTTCCAATATTCCGCTTGACTTATGGACCTTTCTATTCTTTCGGCTAAAACCCCTTCTCTTATTTCGGCTAAAACCCTTTCTATTATTTCGGCTCAAACCATTCTATTATTTCGGCTTAAACCCTTTTTGTTATTTCGGCTAAAACCCTTTCTATAATTTCGGCTAAAACCCTCGCTTGTGGTGTATAGCCAATAGCGTAAGATCATGCTGTCAATTAGCGGTCCGTGATTATGTGTGACAAGACGCCGTTATTGTTTGGTTTCCATGTTGACAATTTTTTTACATGTTACTATTCTCTCTCTTCGGAAAACATGTGACAACGGCTGTGAAGTTCTTAGTTGCATCATCGAAGTTACAGATAATACAAGGTTAGTTTTTAATACAGATAATGTTTATTTTGCTAGGATTGGAAAACCTGAACCACGAGCTTTGGCAAGTGGTTCGTTTAACTGGTCGAGCAAATAGTGTTGCTAGTGTGTTTTTTAGCTTGCCCCGGCATGTAGGGCTAAGAATGAGTTTTAATTGCCGATCTGTGTCGTGCTTCAATTATTTCTCAAATGGCATCTTCTCATATGCACACATGAATTTGAGATGAAACTTCACAGACAGGATCCTTAGTGCGATTCTCTTTGCTTTCTATATTAATAATTCCGGACGGTCATAGAGACCACACATAGCTCTCTAAAATTGTAATTGTGTACACGGGACGCTAAAAGATCTATATAATTTTGCTTTTAATGATTTTGTGTGGTAATGGTGATTATGATGATGTTGAATATAACGATACTGTTGCTGATGATGATGGTGGTAATGATGATGATGATGATAAGATATGATATGATACATAATATCATGAAATGATAATACTGGTGTTTAACCCTTTGAGCGATGGAACCGGATTTTGAAGGCCTTTGCAAACAGTTTGGATCCAGATGAGACGCCACAAAACGTGGCGTCTCATCAGGATCCAAACTGTTTGCTATTCTGATATTATTCTTTGAAAATATTCGAAGAAAATGCTAATTTTAGAAATTCAGCAGGCGACATTTTAGCAGACGACAAATTTCCCAGCATGCAAAGGGTTAAGGATGACTCATATGATGATCCTACTGAGGATGGCGATGCTGCTGATTATGAGGATTATGATATTGATTATAATGATGATAATAATGATGGTGATTGAATTATGATAATGATAATAGCATTTGGTAGTCATAGTCATTATTGCACTTCATATGACGTGTATGTATTTATGTTTAGCTTCTCATAAATCATAATTTGTAGCGTGCTTTAAATGCCACAGCAGACTTCTGTGAGACGATGGTCGATTGTAATTACTTTAATACTAATTACAGGCAGTGAGTTTCTTGTTGCTGACATTATATCAGTTTAAATATATTCTGCCGCTTTGAAATTGAGTTCAGCTTATAAAATACGGAAGCATAACTGCGCACCAAAGCGAAACTATCGAGACACACATTTTACGGCGAAGTCGGTAATCCGTGTATGAAATGCAATAAATCGTCCCCTGGATGTAAGAATTGCATTCCGTTTTTGTTGAAAATCTATTCGATATTATGGGTAAGGCAGTAAAGCTATTTAATCGGATTTCATTAACATTATGAAGCATCAGTGTGATAGTTTCTTTCGGATGAGATGGTCGCAATTCATTACCAATTGTAGCATACGTCCAAAATACATGTTTGTTTTGTTTTCAGGAATTTATTTTATGCTTTCCGGTGGTTTATAGAGAAATATCAGTGAATAAAAACTGACAATTCACTCCTTCAAACAATGAAAATTAACATTGCAAATTATTGATTATGTTCATTGTTTTGCCGGAACTATTGTTGGCAACAATACAAAAATATTATTTGTAAGCAGAAAATAAAAATAAAATAAGTTGGATCGGTGGTTTATCGATTTAAAGTCACAAGTGATCATAGAAGAATATATGGTTTATGATCAATTGTGAATTAAAATCGATATTCCACCGAATCCAACAAATATCCTCTATACATTTTTGTATATCTAAAAAAAAACGGTAGGTAATTTAGCAAACCTGTTTAGTTTTCCTTAACTTTTTTGTTCTATGATTCGCATATTATTTCCCAATTTAAAAGATTGTTCTATGAGAGAAATCTTCCAAGTCGTTGTTACTTGTGAACCGCGATCTGTGAAAAATGGGGTTTAATGCTTGAGTCTAAAGTGTCGTCCCTGATTTGCCTGTGCAGTCCGCACAGGATAATCAGGGACGGCACTTTCCGCTTTCATGATAATTTTCGTATACAGAAAGTCTTTTCTTAGAACAATTCAGTTTGTGCGGACTGCACAGGCTAATTTTGGACGACATTTTACGCACATGCATTAAACCCCCTTTTTACAGAGCGAGGTTCATATCTTTTTTTATATTAATTAGTTTATGTAAATAATATGTATTGTCCAACTTATCAGAACTTACTATTTTTGCACACGTCATCCCTTATCAATATTAAAGCGCTGAAGGCACTGAAGTTGTTCGCTATTGCATAATCTTAGACACAACTCAGTTTTCAAAAAATATTCATAGCTTTTTATATCGCAAGTTTGAAATGAATACAACCCATTTAAATGTATAAATAGTGTGTCTTAAAGCACATGTCGAGATGTTGGTGTGCTACTTATCCTCATATTTATGTTATAGAGATAACCTAGACAAAATAACAACAATAATTGTGTCTCTTTTTTCGCAATTGGTTGCTGCACTGGCAACCATCTTTAGAATTTTGGTTGCATTGCTAAAGAATAACAAGCCTAGAATCATGCACATGTTGTGTTATGTGTATCTAATACTTTACTTATTTTCTTTAAATTATTAAGCAACAATTTTGCCGACATGTCAGACTTTTAATGCAGCATGTCTTGTTGTGAGCCGGAATTGAATCATTTCATAGGCCTAATTGATCCACAGCCAATTTGTATTCTATGTTTAATTGGATTGAGTTGTTTCAAGCTTTGAAAAAGCTAGTTGCCCTGCTTTTTAGCCCAACTGTAACCAACTTTTGAAATTGAGTTCCCTGGGCTTAAATCTACTGGCCCCAGGCTAACAGGCAACCACTTAACCTGTAAGTTATACACGATGTAAGATCTGACAGTGTNTGACATGCATTAAGCCGCGTTTTCCCTGAAAGCAGCCAATATGTACCTGTGGTGAAGTATTAACAGGCAGATGCGGTGGTAATCGTTCTTGGCGTAGTTAACTGCAGACCGACTTGCAAAACTTGCTCTTAACATTAGTTGTTCTTGCGAACAACTAAAAACCTGACGTGCCATATGTTCCAGCAATTATCCATGACACTATATCAAGCTAACACTATTTGCATGGCTCTACAACATTGACATACTGCGCTTAATAGATGGTTGCACAGGGATAAATAACAATTTCTGATTTAGAAAACAATTGGTTTTGTGACTGACAAACTCTGCGTTATTAAATTAATTCCGTAATTGGGAATACGTTTGAAGTGCTGTTTAGTTTGTATACATACTTAGTGGAGTGAATCACCTGGACATGTTCTCAAAATACACAAGAGTCTCGCTCTGTGCATGTGCGTTAAGTGTCGTCCGGACTAGCCTGCCCAGTCCGCACAGGACTATCATGGACGACACTGTCCGCCTCAACTTGATTTCTGCTAAGGAGAGACTTTCTTAAAACGAAAAATATCATCAGGCCAAAAGTGTCGTCCCTGATTTGCCTGTTCAGACTGCACAGGCAAATCTGGGAAAGCACTTTACTTACTTGAATTAAACCCCTTTTTCGCTGAGCGAGACTTAAATGTGTTGCCACAAACAGAAGCCATAATGTAGAGCAGACATATTTTTGTGCACAGTCACAGTCTTGTACGATGTAATGACATTTAAGTTTGATGCTCTATTATGTCCATAAAATTAATACATCATCAATAGCTCTTTAATGTTATCTAACCTACTGAAAAGCGCTGCATATATCCCACGAATACATACTTAAATATAACAGTGATTTTCAAGTCATTAAGTTACACAATGATAATACATAATACTGTGTATTGTCATTTACTAAATTAAAACAAGTGCTTCTTCATCCGTTATCAATAAAACCTGGTGCGCCCTGTGTTTTGTTAATTATATACTAAATAGTAAATATAAGACTAAATGGGAGTTAAACGACCACACTAAAATAACTCGATGGGACAAATCAGGTGCCCTTAATGGATGGAAGGAAGAGCTGCGTTATATGGAATCAATACGTTTTATGTACCGTTCTCAAAATATACTATATCAAAGTCATATTGTTTTAATCGATTAGTTTTGTCTGTGATCTATCTGATCGTCTCAGACCAAACGCTGGTATCGGTTCTGAGAACAAGGCCTTAATTATTGGTATTTGATAGATGCCTCTACATTCAAATAACATAAATGAAAGCGATTGGGGCTAATTGGAGATTGCTGTAAATGCGTATTGTCCCATTAAATCAGCCTTCGATATCTTCTGTACGTGAGGGGAATTGACATAATGATACAACGTAGCATGTCACAATTTAAGGAATAAAAAACAACAACAAGACATATAATCCTCCCAGGAGGCAGCACTGTTATTCTCAGCATGTAATTGTTGCTTCATTAAGCTTAAGACCACCATAACCATCACCACGCCCACCGTCATCGCCAACACCCAACTACTAAATTTACTACTGCTACTACAACTTCTAATACTGCTGATATTACTTATACCACTTCTACTTCTACCACTGCTACTAACACTTCTACTAATACTGCTTCTTTACTTATGGTGCTGCTTTCATGAATACCAATACTACTACTACTTCTGCTACTGCTGCTTAAACATTTTGATTTCATGTAACTGGCGATTTGTTTGTCTATATCACTAAGTAATTTAAATAATTGTCTAAGGAACTGTGCACACGCCAATAAAACTGTGCTGCTAGAGTATGTTCGGATTCCCAAGTATAATGCAAAAGCACAAGAATCGTGGATTGAGTTTTGGATCTGAATTCTTCTGCAAGGTTTCACGTTCTGCTAATGCAAGATAACACAATTGATCCATTGATGTTTGTTTCACATTGTTTTACTCAATTTATAATTCACGCTATCATTAATCGAGAAAGTTGAAATAAATCTTTCCCTACAGGTTTTTGATCATTATTTTGCAATGGTGCCTTGTGATCATTGTACAAACTGATGCGTCTAACATGATATTTTATGTTTCTCAGTGATTACTTCGTCATTGTTATTTACTTCCGAAAACACATCACGTCTTCTATCCTTCGGTTTTCAAGAAAAAGAATGGTTAAATAGTATTGTTTATAAGTTTCTTGCCTTATTTGCGACTTAAGGAAAACGATTCTCCATACAAATAACAGTTTTATATCAAAAGGAATATTTTTATAATTCTGAAAACAATATACAAATGTGATCACATAACTTTGTCGATCAAATTGTTTCGATAATCAAAGGAAGCCGTGTATTTTACGAGTATTTACTACACGTAATGTTTGTGTAGTACTTAGCGGATCCTCATAATTTTTCTGACGGTGAATTGGATTTCCGGCTTATAGAGACCACCATTTGTCGTCATAAAGATGGATTGCCTAAGTTGAAGAATTCGGCGTTTGCAAATTTACTAGGCTGGTGAAAATAATCAGAAAGCAAACAATAAAAGTGAATTTAATTTGTTTATTTTAGCTCCATTTTAAGATTCAAGGTAAAGCCGTTTATAAATATTACTTTGACATTTTGTTTTAAAATAGCGCATCTACACATCAGTTCATGACAAAATATTAAAGTTATATATTGTCACCTTTATTTATTTATGTTTGATTTAATTATAAAGTTATATGGTTGATTAAACACTGTCAAACGATTGATTTGTGCTGCAAGATTGTTTCGGAAGATTATACAGCGATGCTAAATTGCCAACGTACACACTGACGCTATAATTTCTAAATTTGTTTATTTAAACCATCTTAACACTCTATAAAGCATAGGATCCAATACTCCTGTATATTGACATTCTCATTTCACGATTTGCATAAAATGTTCTTCACCCTGTCAGGTGTGTTTACTAACTTAAATGCTCAGTGTTTGAACGTTGACGCTGTTTTGTTTATTTTCAATCGCGGTACATAACTGCATGCCAGCCAGACGTCAATATTTGTTAAAGAGTCAGTTTTCGATAGAGCTTTACAAGTATTTCTTCGTACTTGGAGATTAATATATAAATATTGCAGACCTGTTCACGTAATGGTTCGACTTTTGGGAGTCACTAAATTGGATTTTCCTAACATCGACTGCACTGAATGTTTTAACCATTTGAACAACATATTATATGGAGTGTAAAATATAAAAAGAATATATACATATGATCTCATTTATGATTTTAACTTGGAGATATACCGTTCGTTTGGTGAGTGGAGGCCTAAAACCGATTTCACAGTATTGCAGTCATTTGATTTTCTTTCTAAATTATTTAAGTTATACAATTAAAAACAACTTATACAATTAAAAAAAAAGTTTTATAGACGTTTCTCGTGATGACTGCTCCACTTAATGTTTTAAACTTAAACTGTTAAACTTTTAATGACTCACAATCAGAAAATCATTAAATTGTTTTATAGAATGAAAAGATTAACATTTTGTCTATTCAATATCATTAATCATTAAGAAAAAATGAAAACAAGGTTCATTTTGCTCAATTAATATTCCATAATGTGTGTTGTTATATATTTAATAGTTAAATTACATTATGTATAATAATATAGTTAATATAGTAACGCAACTATATCTGCTTAATTAAAAGCACATAGACCCTTGTCGTATTTTATTAATTCTCAATTACAGCTCATTTGCTTTATTGCATAATGCAACTAAGTTCTGTTACAAATTACTACATTGCACTTATTATAAATTGCCAGAATCACATATATACATAATCTGTTTCTATTCATTAACGCCATGTACTTGACAAAACACACACAAAATATCTTCTTTATTGATGATTCACTTAATCAAAACACACCGACAAATGTAAACCATCTGTTGGAAGCCCTGTTGGCTTATCGTACATTATCTTTACTCTATCTTCTGGAGAATTTCGCAGTGTCTTAACACGTAGCAATTATGCATTTTCCCTGTGGGAATAATCTCTAATTGTCTTGGATATCTCTAGGGAATGGATTGATTGTAACGTTTATCAACTACGCGTATGTTTGTTTGTTCTTCAAAGATATCGTACCAAGCAACCAAGAAGTACACAGACGTTGCTTCTTTTGTACCGATGACATCAAGTAGTTATGTGTGACTAATTGTCAAGTAGATAACATAAATTGACTGTGTTCTGTCACAAGAAGCTTCGCATCGTGCTGTCAAGTACCGGCTATGATTATGTGTGACAGAACACCGTCAATTTATGTGTTCATGTTGACAATATTCACACGTAACAAATTGACGTACTCGGAAAACAAGTAGCAACGTCTTTGTACTTCTTGGTTGCTTGGTATGAAATAACACTTAAGGTACGCGTTTCGAGTGGGCTCTTCTATAAGGACTTTCCTTCAATTAGAAACGACCAAGTGTTCGTCCCTATTGACATCATGTTTATGGAAACATTGACACAAACTTAAGATAACAAACAACTTTTTAAAGTAATGTAAATGTAATGATGGAAAACGTAGCTGAAACAAATGACCAAAAATATGTTTGCTTGATTACGCAATAAGCGAAACGATCATGTTAAGGTCGTCAAATTGTTACTTTAATTACACAATTATATATATAATATTCCAATCAGGAAGGCATGGTTGTTGTACATTTTGAATTTAAACTTGTCTGACAGTTATCTCTGCACATAGGTTAATGTCAAATTAGTTTTATTTCAAAATGTCAAATTAGTTATATTTACGTATGAAGTATTGAGAATTGAATTGTGTTTGTAAACTCTCTACAGATATTGCTTGCGACCAAATGAAATGTCAAATTTCCAACAGAATTCTTCTAGCTATTGCTTCGAATGTACTACAATCAACTCCCTATGGCTTGAAATATGGTTGTAACTGTTAAGACAAATGTTGCAATATTGTTAAATGTTTTGATAGGAGTTGGTTTATTGTTTAAACAAATATGCATGCATGAACAAATAATGTGACTGACTTGGATGACACGACATCTTTTGCATTTTAAATAAATATGAAAACAATAAATAATTACTGAAACAAAACAAAAACAACGCATAAACATAAAATATGTAAACACGTTGCTATTCAATTCACTTTGTTGCAGAAGCAAAACAAAAACTGATAAGCTGATAAAATGTAATTGACGTATATTTGTATCAAATCCGAAACGAAAAGCGTCGATGTGTTCCATGTCGAAATGTCGATATACATCCCTATGTGGTTTTGGCATCAAATTCATTGCAATAAACTGTTTTGTCGCGTCCTCTTTGTAACACTAACTGCATCGTCATTTTTCTCGCTTAAATTTGTGAGCATTTACGTATTTACTACGGATTGGAACTTTCAACCTCAGTTGAAATCTTGTTTTACTCCAAAAGAACTATCTCAAGCATACTACGTTACAGACGCTCGCCAAACATTGCATACACTTATATTGGTTAGCGATGGGATTTGATACCATATTTTAAGATTTGAAGACATCTATGGCTATATATTATTGTTATCAAATAAAACTAAACGGAATGTTCAAAGACAGTGTTGAGGTATAATCAAAATTTGCATCACTGACCGTCTATTCGATTATTCAACAACTTCGTTCATTTCGACGAAGAAAGTAAGCGAATCGTCAACACATACATAGAGGATATTTGTTGAATTTGGTGGAATATCGCTTTTAATTAAGTCGTGATCATAGACAATATATTTTTTCTATGATCACGAGTATTCCACCGAATATAACCAATTTTCTTTGTATTTTATGCTTTTCCTCGCCGTTTATTTACATTGAAAAAGAGTTTAAATGGAGAATTTGGCTGTAATAATGACGTCATTACGTCAAAACATGACGTAATTTCACAGTTAAACAGTGCAAATTATCGATAATTATCACTGTTAAGTTTCACTGTTTGAAACAGAGAATTATCAGGTTTAATTCACTATGATTTTTCGATAAACCTCCAGAAAGCATAAAATAAATCGTAGTACGCTATTGATACCGAAGTGTGAACACAAGCATCACGCACTTACATTCTTCAAGTTAGATACGCTTAAGGACACCACTCAGGTGAAAGCTTCTTCGAGCTGTTTGTATATATATAAAAAAAATGGCGTTAATAATGTCGAGGATGGTGAAAGAGACGGTGGTTGAATACAATAACGTGTGAATTATTAAATGCTGACGCTATTTCATTTAACATTAATTTTCGCGCTTTTAACTTCAGTTTGTCGTTTAGTTCATTATTGCAGTCCAACGACAAAGTCTTGAGAAACATATTCTGCTATAAATATTAAATGCAATACACAGTCCCTTGTGTTTAATTAACGCATTGAGTTTTAATTGGAATTCATCTCCAAGTAACAAGTTATGCAGTATGGCTTTAACTTGATCGGAAAAACATGGTGAAACGAATATGTAATTGTTTATTTCGGATGAGGGGTTGGCGATGGATACATTTATACCGCTTCACTTTATTTTTTATATAATGGACATGTGTTCAATATTTTATCTCATCATACACTATGTGTTGCTGTGAATGTAATTATAATATGTAACTAAGGTAATTTAATAACACAAACTAAGGCCGTGTATTGCTAGAAACTGCTTAACATGAGAGCGAAATAAAATATTAATAAATGCCCAACAAAATTGACCCTCCCATTTCAAAGTAAGTTTTAACGTTTCTAATATAATTCATTTCATACTTTCCATGAGTAACGTCTATAATGTTTTCATTAATATTCCCGTAAGCAATAAAACTAGTTAAATCATTGGTGTACATTTACAGTTATGCGCAGTTTGATACCAATTTAGTTAATTTTCGTTCCCTTTCATTTATGTTTACGAACTTGACATCCGGTGAACTAGGTTCAGGGTTTGAATTAAATTCTGTATTATAATTAAACGACCCATCGTTATCGCATTGTGAAACAGAAAGTTTGTCTTTTTGTATTAAAATTCACTTAAAACGAAACGTTTAAACCGCATCCTAACCGCATCCAACACGATAAGTATGTTTAATAATGTGCTTAATACGTATCTTACACCATTCATGTTTAAGTTATAGTAAATAATCATTTCAGAAAGAAAACAAAACGTAAACGCACTCATTGTTTCGATTATGACAGGAAACCGTGCATTTTACGAGTATAACAAAAAAGGTAATCGTTGTTTAGTACTTAGCGGATATTCATGAACCCACCAGGAGTATTAACTGATTTGTCTGATCGTCAATGGGATTTCCGGCTTCTAGAGATCACCCTTTGTAGTCATCAATATGGATTACATCAATTGAAGAATTCGACATTTGCAAATTTAGAAAGTGGCGAAAATAATCAGAAAAGCTAATACAAATAACTAATTTAAAAGGTTTATAAATGCTACATTTTGAAATTAAAAGCATAGCAAGCCGTTTTCTTTCCCCAAAGTAATATAATATTGTGAAATTTGTTTTAGAATAGCACATTAATATATTCCGTAATTTTGTTGATTAAATATTGTCAAACGATGGTTTAATATAGAAATATTGCAGATCCTGTTCGCGTAATGGCTCGACTGGTGTTAGTCACTAAATTAGATTTTCCCAGAATCGTTCTTCGACTTCACTCAATGTTTTATTCATACGGTAGACATATTTATGCCATGTTAACATTGTTATGTAAATGTATATAGCCATTTCCAAAATATAAAAATATTTACTATTATTCCATTTTAGACAGTGTGTATCCTTGTGTATCCTTGATTAATAAATCAAAAAGGATAAATCTCATGTATGATTTTAACTTGGATATAGACCGTTATTTGGGTGAGTGGGGGTGAAGCCGATCTTACATTATATCAGACATTCAAGGTTTTAATTCTAAATTACTTAATTTATACGCCCCCAAAATATGTACAATATCTCTTACATACGTGTCTCGTGATGAATGCTCCATGTTACATTTCTGTTAAACTTTTTATGACACACCAATCAGAAAACCAGTATATATTGTGTTATAGATAATTTGTTTATACATTAACAACTAATGAAAAAAAAAGGTTCACTTCGCTCAATGAGTATTCCATAATGTGTGTTGTTTGATATTAAATAGTTATATTTCATTCATGTTTTTTATATAACACAACGCAACGATATCTACTTAATGTATTGCACATATACCCTTGTTGTGACTAATTAATTCTCAGTAACCTCTTATCTAAGTGAGTGAATACTGCAACACAGTTCTGTTACGAATAATTCCAGTGCACTAATTATTCATTAATTGAATAATATTTTATAACAACTACGCGCGAGCGAATTATCATGAATCCATAACGTCGTTGAGAAATCTGTTTCTATTTATTAACATCATGAACATGACAAAACATATACCAAAGTTCTTCTTTATTGATGATACACTCACTGTACAACAAAAACACCATCAAATGTAAACCATCTGTTGGAAGCCAGGCTTATTATACATTATCTTTACTCTATCTTCGGGAGAATTTCGCAGTTTCTTAACACGTTGTAATGATGCATTTTCATGTGGGAATCATTTCTAATTGTCATGGATATCTCTCGGGAATGGCATGATTGTAACGTGTATCAACGACGCGCCTGTCTGTTTGATCTTCATATGTAACGCTTACATTACACGAGAAAGCATATATATACTTTTAATTTTGAATTGTTTATCTTTGAGTGTTTAACACGTTTGGTAAATAAATACAATGCTTACCATATTTCTGTCAAAGACTACAATATTTCTATAAATATTCGTACTCAGGACCCGACATCAACACGACCATTATAATGTGCAGGTATGTCGAGAATACTAGGTAAGTGTTGAAAAGAGAGAAATTTAATTAGCGAGGCTTTAAAAACCTAAACTACGAGCCTTGGCGAAACACTTTCCTATTATTCTATTTATCATATCACTTTTTAATTTTTCTGTTTTTTTTTTTACTTCGATCGTTAAGAAAAAAAGAAAATGGCTAAAAAAAAACTACTCGTAAATATATAATGTGCTCATAACACATATACAAAATGACGCCCCTATATTGCGCGTGTTTCCTATATCAACAGTGTAGAATACAACACACTTTATCTGTCTGGGTGTTATCTCAATAATGCGGTATCATGACGGGATCAAACATGCATCCGGGTTTCGGATATGTCAATACTCAACGTGTTTACAACATTTTGAAAACAATCACAGAAACACACCAAATGTTCAATTGTTTATTGGCAAAACCCGCTTCATTATAATTAAGAATTTTAAATATAATTGATCTTTAACGAAACGGTATTGTCAGAACATTTGTTTATTTCTAAATCGTATTGCCTGTTATGTTGCTTTGTATACACTATTTGGTGTTCAGTGCCAAACGATTGAAAGGAACACAGATAGAGTGAATCTTACAAACCTTAACGTCAATCCTTGTCCGATGTGACTAGCGTTATTGTCAATGCAGCAACAAAAAATAATTTGTACAATAATGCGATTCAGCACAACTTCTTTGTTTCTGATATTCCGGTCGTCTTTCGGATCCTGCTCAAACTTCTCCGGCTTAAACCAACGTTTCCGGTTTTTGACAGCATGATGCGGAGCTATTTGCTAGAACAAAGATTTCGTACCAAGCAACCAAGAAGTACACAGACTTTGCTACTTCTGTTGTGACGACATCAAGTAGTTACGTGTGACTAATTGTCAAGTAGAAAACAAAAATTGACGGTGTTCTGTCACAAATAGTTCGCACCATGCTGTCCAGTACCGGCTATGATTATGTGTGACAGAACACCGACAATTTATGTGTTCATGTTGACAATTTGTCACACGTAACTACTTAAAGTCCTCTGAACACAAGCAGCAACGTCTTTGTTCTTCTTGGTTGCTTGGTATGAAATAACACTTAAGGTACGCGTTTCGAGTGGGCTAACGTTGGCGTTTTTAGTGAGAATTTCTTTCAATAAGAAACTACCAAGTGTTTGTACCTATTGACTCCATGTTGTGCTAAAAACTAACATACACATTATTAATGGAAATATTGAATCATACTTCTAATAACTGACAACTTTTGAAATTAATTTTAACGGAATGATGGGTAACGAAGCCGAAAAATTGACAGCAAATATTGTATTTCATTACACAATATGGTCGTCAGAATGTAACTTTAATAAACAAAATGTATATTAATTTCAAAGGATGACAATTGTTGTACATTTGGAATGTAAAGGTATCTATAAATTATCTCTGCAAATCGGTTAATGTCAAATTAGTTTTATTTCAAAATGTCAAATTAGTTTTATTTAGGTCTGAAATGTTGACAACTGAATTATGTTTGTATTTTTTTTACAGATACCGCATGCGACCAAGTGTCAAATATCTACATAACTTTAAATAAAATTCTTCCAGCAGGCATGTTAGTGTCCTCTGGTTTGACATATTGTTCTGACTGTCAAGCCGAATGTTGAAATATTATTAAATGTTTCGCTAGGGGTTGGTTTATTGTTTTACAAATATACATGCACGTACAAACTATTTGACTTACTTTGGTGACACGGAATGTTTTGCATTTGATAAACATATGGAGACAATAAATAATTACTTAAACAAAACAAAAACAACGCATACAACAAATAATTGAAATGAAGAACACTTGTGTTAAATTCACTGTGTTGTCTAGTTTTTTTTTCATTTTTCAGAGCAAAACACAAACGTAAAGATAAGCTAGTAATATGTTATTAACATAAACTTGTATCAAATCCGAAACGAAAAGCGTCGACATAAGAGGAAACTATCTCACTTAATGCCCGTTGCCCATTTCGGTATTTTGATACACATCACTATATAGCGGCGGCATTACATTCATTGCAATAAACTAGTTTTCGCCGCGTCCTATGTGTAACACTATGTGCATTGTCATATTCTCGCTTAAATGCGTGTGAGCAAGCGAATGTATACATCGCTTAAACTCATCGGAATTTTCTTACAAACGAAACGGCTTTCATATAAATTGATGTCAATTTAGAGTTGATATATTTACGTTGGAAAGAGTCTTTAAACACTCAAAATTAACGAATAGTTCGTTAAATATTTCGTAAAATAAAGTTAACCCATAAACAATCAGTGTTCCTTATAGCAATCGCCTAAATTTCACCACTAGATGTGGTCTGGTAACATAGATTTAACAAGATACAACATGCTCTTTTTTATTTTTTTATGGGACAATCTATTCAACACATGTTCATGCACCACTTTAGTGTGTGTAATACAGTGGTGTCACTGCATCAGTCACCAACATCATCAGCCAGGATCCACCCATCAACAAGTGTTTCGACCCTTTAATCCTGGTACACTCTCCGGGTGGTGGGTCCGCAGTGGTGATCAGTCCACTACGTGTTGGTGACTGGCTTCCAGCTCCTCTCATCTCTTCGAGACCATAGCCAACTGGATGCCCTTTCAGCTGATTGTTCTAGTCTGCCCACAGCAGTCCTTCTCTCGTGGCCGTTGAGTCCCATGGCGCCCAACATCTTCCATAGTGAATTGGCTGGGAAACCCCTTGCTCCTATTTCAACAGGGAACAGCCAGGTTCTCCATCCTTTTTGTCTGCATTGGTCCATGAGATCAGAGTACTTGGTTTTCTTCCTTTCATAGGCTTCTTCACACCTTGTTTCCCATGGGATTGTCAATTCAATCATCACCAGGTGCTTTGCAGTGTTGGACCAGATGACAATGTCGGGTCTGAGATTGGTTTGTACTACCTCCGGAAAGACAAGCTTTTTCTGTAGGTCAACAGCCATATTCCAATTGTCAGCTTCGTCAAGTACTGAAGATGTTGTTCTTTTGCCTTTAGGTGCTGACTGGCCTTCCTTGACAAAGTGGATGGTTTTTGGCTGTGGCTGTTTTCTCTTCTTCATTCGCTGTCTTTCAAGAATGNGATTTTCCAAGAACGATCAGGTATAAACAGTGAATATTTTACTGCTGTGTTCGAATTGATTAATCACATGAAACATTCACAAGTACAAGTAATTAATGTGAATATGTATTTAATAAATTTAATAAATTCTGCCGCTTTGAAATTGAGTTCAGTTAATTAAATACGGACGCATAACTGCGCTCCAACGAGAAACTTACGAGAAACACACTCTTCGGGGAAATATGAGATCCACGTATTAAATGCATTACATCTTCCCCTGGGTTTAAGAATTGCATTCAGTTTTTGTTGGCATTCTATTCACGATTATGTGTAAGGCAGTCAAGCTATTTAGTCGGATTAAATAAACATCGTAAAACATTAGTGTGATCGTTTCTTTCGGATGAGAAGGTTGCAATGTATACCCAATTATAGAAAACGTCCAAAATGCATTTTTGTTTTGTTTTTAAGTAATTTATCTTTAACAATATACGGTAAATAAGACAGCAAACCTTTTAAGTTTTCCTTAACTTGATTTCTATGATTCACACTTTATTTTCCAAGAAGATTGTTAGATGAATGCAATCTTCCAAGATGGTGTTACATATAAGCCGCGCTCTGTGAAAAATATGCGTGCGTAAAGTGTCGTCCCAGATTAGCCCGTGCAGTTCGCACAGGCTAATCATGGGCGACAAATTCCGCCTAAACTGGTTTTTGGTAAGAGGAAACTTTCTTTAAACGAAAAATATCATGAAGGCGGAAAACGTCGTCCAAGATTAGCCTGTGCGGACTGCACAGGCTAATCTGAGGCGATGTTTTAACATGCATTAAACGCCCTGTTCACATAGCAAGGCTCATATTTGTTTTATATTCATTATTTTTTTGAAATAAAATGTATAGCCCAACTTCTCGGAACTTAATATTTTTGCACACGTCACCGCTTAGCAATAAAACCTGTCGCGCCATATGTTCTGACAATTATCCATGACAATATATCAAGCTAACATTATTTGTATTGCTCTACAACAGTGAACAACTAGGCTTAATAGATGTTTGCAAAGGGATAAATACCAATTTCTGGTTAACAACACATTTGGTTTTGTGACTGACAAGCTCTGCGTAATTTGTATTCATTCCGTAATAGGGAATACGTTTAAAGTGCTGTTAAGTTTGTATGCATACTCAGTGGAGTGAATCACGTGGAAAAGTTCACAAAATACATACACTAAACTATTAACTTCACCGCGAATGAACTTTGGACGAATTAGAGGTTAAATTATTAATTCAAGCCTTAGGCAGAATGATTAATAATTATAATTGTCTGATACAAATGCAAGAACACAGGCAAAAGCGCTTCATGCACGATTAAAGTATCCATTTGGTGGTGTGTTTTTTCCGGCGACAATTGCATTTATTTCAGTATTATGATGTTATGGTGTATAGTGTATTGATTTAAAGGAAAAGTAGTGACGATACTTTATTTTTATCCCCGCCGAAAAAAGGAGGGGATATAGTAATATTCTCCGTCCGTCTGTGAGTCCGTCTGTGCGTCCGTCCTTCCGTCCGAAACTTTGTCCAGAGCATAACAACTCCAAATGTATGCATTGGATTTACTTTAAAATTAGAATATAAACAGATGGCAACTAGGAGAAGTGCAGTGACCAAGAACCATAACTCTATCTACCTTAGTTTTTTTAATTATCCCCCTTTAAATAATTTCAAACTAAATTTTTGTCCGGAGCATTACTCTAAATCTACTGAGGGGATTTACTTGAAACTTAAAAAAAACAGATGGCAAGTAGGAGAAGTGCATTGACTTGGAACCATAACTCTATCTACCTTATTTTTTTTATTATCTCCCTTTGTATAATTTCAAAGTACATTTTTGTCCGGAGCATAACTCTAAATATATGAAGGGATTTACTTAAAATTTAAAATATAAACAGATGGCAACTAGGAGACGTGCAGTGACCAAAAACCATAACTCTATCTACCTTAGTTTTTGAATTATCTCTCTTTATATAATTTCAAACAATTTTTTTGTCTGGAGCATAACTCTAAATCTACTGAAGGGATTTACTTGAAACTTGAAATATAAACAGATGGCAAGTAGGAGAAGTGCAGGGACTAAGAACCAATACCATCTACCATAGTTTTGAATTATCTCCCTTTATTTAATTTCAAAGGAAATTTTTGTCCGGAGCATAACTCAAAATCTACTGAAGGGATTTACTTGAAACTAGAAATATAAACAGATGGCAACTAGGAGAAGTTCAGTGAACATGAACCATAACTCTTTCGGTCGTAGTTTTTGAATTATCTCCCTTTGTTTATATTTTATTTATCTATAATTTTAAATTATATTTAATTTAATTTCATAGTAAATATTTTAGCTTTTCAATTTTTAATATCTCCCTTTATCTTATTTTACAATAATATTTTAATTTGAACACTGAAGTTTTCACTGTAAAATCAGGTGCCATGTTTTACAAATATTATTCTACTCTCTGAAACAAACTTTCTCATACAAGCAAACACATTTCGGCGGGGATTTGGCACTACTGTGACAAGCTCTTGTTTATTATGGTTACGCCAGACAAACACAATTTAATTTTTCTAGTAGAATTACTTACTTCACCATCCAAATGTTTATGTTGGCAATTGTATTTTTGTTGTGTATGAATACCTTATGCTTGATAGAAAGACATTATCCTGAAGTATAAACAAAGGATAATTTATTGATTTTAGAATACTATACCTTTTCAATAGACATATTCCCTATTCAGCAAGGTTAAAAAATGCCATTGCGTCAAGTCAACATGCAAACGTGTTGCCACAAAAAGAAAGCCATAATATAGAGTAGACGCATTGTTTTGGAACAGTCACAGTCTTGTAATGACATTCCATTTAATGCTATATTGTGTCCATGAAAGTAAAACATCATTGCCCATGAATACTAACTTAAACTATAACAGTGATTGTCAAGGCATAAAGTTACAAAATGATCAGCCTTAATACTGTGTTTTGTCATTTACTCAATTCTTACATGTGCGTCGTCATCTGTTATCAATAAAACCTTGTGTTTTGTTAATTAGATACTTACTATACGACTTAATTAAACGACCAAACTATAATAACTCGATGGGACAAATCATGTTTCCTTAATGGATGGAAAGAAGAGCTGCGTTATTTAGACTCAATATGTTTTATGTACCGTTCACAAATTATAATGTATGAGCCTCGCTCTGTGAAAAGGGGGTTTAATGCATGTGCATAAAGTGTCGTCCCAGATTAGCCTGTGCAGTCCGCACAGGCTAATCAGGGACGACACTTTCCGCCTTAACTGGATTTTCGTCAAGTACAATATTCTTTTAAACGAAAAATACAATAACATCGGAAAGTGTCGTCCCTGATTAGCTTGTGCGGTCTGCACAGACTTGTCGGGGACGACACATTACGAACATGCATTAAACCCCTTTACACCGAGCGAGGCTTATATCAAAGTCATATTGCTTGAATCGATAAGTTTTGTCTGTGGTCCATCTGAATGACTTAGACCAAACGCTGGTAACGGTTCTGAAAACAAGGCCTTAATTATTGGTATTTGATAGATGCCTCTGCATTCAAATAACACAAATGGAAGCGATTGGGCTAATTGAAGATTGCTTAAATTGCCTTTTGTCCCATTAAATCAAGCATTCAATAGCTTCTGTACGTTAGGGTTTTTGGCATAATGATTCAAATTAGCATGTGACAGTATTAAGAATCTACAAAAAAACAACAACATATGATCCACTCAAGAGGCAACACTTTTATTATCAACATGTAAGCATAGCTTCATTAATCTTACTACCACTATTACCATCACCAACGTCATCACCAACACCTCACTTCTAACATTACTACTGCTACAACAACTTCTACTACTGCTGCTATTACTTTTACCACTACTACCACTACTACCGTTACTAATAGTACTGCTAATTCTGCTTCTATATTTATGCTACTGCTATTACGTATTCCACTACTACTTTTTCTACTGCTACTGCTGCTTAAACATTTTAATTTCATACAACTGTCGGTTGTTTATCTTTATCATTTGGTAAAATGAATAAATGTCTAAAATACTTTGAAAACACTAATGAACTGAGGATTATGTCCTGATCCCCATTTCCTATAATGCAAAAGCACATCTTGGGATGAGTACTGGGTCTGAATTCCTCTGCAAGGTTTCACGTACTGCTAACGCGAGATAACAAAATTATTCGTTTGAAGTTTGTTCCAACTTGTTTTACTCAATTTATAATGTACGCTATCAGTTATCTACTGCGTGGTAATGTAATTTCCCTACAGTTTTTTGGTCATTATTTTGTTATCGTGGTTTATGATAATTGCGGTGTAACACATATACGTCTAGTATGATAAATATTACTCAGTGATGACCTCGTGATTATTATTTATTTCTGACAACACATCACGTCTGCGCTTGATAAAAAAAACTAATTTGTAAAACATTGGTTTATATTAGTTTATTGCGTTATTGGCGACTCAAGGGAAACGATTCTCCAGACAAATAGTATCTTTATATCAAAAGTATTAGTTTAAACATCCTGTATACAATATTCACGTGTACTGTATTGTTTCAATGACATTGTTTCGTTGAGCTTAGATAGATAGATAGACAGATTTATTTCGGCAAGAAATGCATACAAGGGCATTTACAACATGTACAAAATATAAAAATATAACATACATGAAAATAAATATACCATTACATTCATACCAACACCAAGGATAACACACAAATGAGTAAA
Organism: Dreissena rostriformis; assembly: GCA_007657795.1. Classification (NCBI taxonomy): domain Eukaryota; kingdom Metazoa; phylum Mollusca; class Bivalvia; order Myida; family Dreissenidae; genus Dreissena; species Dreissena rostriformis. The sequence goes on from VMBQ01003109.1 coordinate 103,546, forward strand.
CCCATATTTCCATTGTGGTCCTTTGAGCTGGTGGCATGACATAGAGTGGCACTTACAAAAATATTTAACAAAATTACATCAATAAAATGACCAACATAATTTAAATAAATAGATTAAATACTATGCATGTATATCACAGACCATTTTGATACTTTAAATATCACAGATATCATTATTAATTATGAGATCCTTAAAATACACTATTAAAAATTTGTAAGAAATAATTTAAATATCACAGATAGCATCATTTATTACACCATCCTAAAATACTTAGAATACAAAATGGAGAATGCATAACATATATGGAAGATAGGATCAATTTTGATAAAAATTGCTGACTAAAACTGATTCCGTAAGCCGAAAAAACAAACAATACACATAACAAGTTACAGATTGTCTTATAAATGATTTTTTAAAGATGACTTAAAAAAAGACAATCTATCAATCTGTGTTATACTGGAGGGTTAATTGTTCCATAATGAGCATCCCGTGTAACAAAAGGACTTTGACCCGAAACCTTTGACCTTGGGGACAGTAAATGCACCTTTTTGAGATGACCTGGTCCTGTATGAATGAATAGAGGCCTGCGGAATAAAATGTTCTCCCATATAGTCAGGGGCCAATCCATTTTTAATCTTAAAAACATGGCCAAGAACAATCTGGTCTACACGTTTTTTGACTGGTAGCCAGTTGAGCAAACGAAAATGTTCTGACCCATTGTGTGCCCTTGCATCGAGACCTAGAACGAACCGCAATAACTTATTATGGGTGGTTTGGAGCTTATTTTGTAACATTTTTGTGAGACTATGGTACCATAAAGAGCAATCATAATCAAAATGACATTGGATAAAAGACATGACAAGAAGTTCCTTGGTTTGCTGAGTGAGATTTTTTTCTATATAGATATTTTTACCTGGTGTTGGCCTTCTGAATGACTGAACGAGCCATGGTATCAAAGGACAAAGTTTGATCCAATGTAGCCCCTAGGTATTTGACTGAAGATGTAGATTCAATAATGGTACCATTACAAGAAATATCAAGAGAAGAGTTTGACCTGATTTTATGCCTAGAACCAAATAGAATAGACTCCGTCTTACCTAAATGCAGAGACAACTTATTGTCAACCAACCACTGACTAACCAGATGTAAATCTTCTTTCAATAACCTTTCAATATCAGATTTACACTTACCAGACACAAGAATACCTGAGTCATCTGCATATAGGAGGAGCTTATTTTTAACCACAGCAGACATATCATTAACATAGATAAGGAAGAGCAGGGGACCTAGAATTGACCCTTGTGGAACTCCACATGATATTGGGGCTGTACCGGAATGAGTGCCTGAAACATCAACAAGTTGCTGTCTATCTGTAAGGTATGAATTGAACCACCTTAATATATCATCACCAAGACCTGCTGCACTTAATTTCATGAGAAGTATAGAGTGATTAACAGTGTCGAAGGCCTTTTGGAGGTCAAGAAGAATCATCCCTACGAGATTACCTTTATCCATTTCCAACCTGATATAATCAGTCAGATGTATGAGACAGGTGTCCGTTGAAAAACCACTTCTGAAACCAGACTGAAATTTATACAACAATTTGTTAACCTTGAAGTATGACTCAACTTGGTCATATACAACCTTTTCATAAATTTTAGATAAAATACTCAAAATAGAGACTGGACGGTAATTACCAACAGAGGTTGTATCACTTTTCTTAAAAATAGGAACAACCCTAGCAGACTTGAGATCATCTGGAACAACACCCTGTATAAGAGATAAATTAATAACATGAGTAAGAGGTTGAGAAATAATCGAGGCCCCATCTTTCACAAAACGTGAGGGCATACCGTCTAAACCTGTTGCTTTATTAGAACTGAGCTGGTTTAAATATTTGAGTACTTGGTTCTCAGAAACTAAAGAAAAAGAAAAACTGTTAGCAGCTTTAACACCAATGCTAGCATAAAAATTAATGACAAATGATTTTCCAAACTTAAGAACACAAGTTGGTAATTTATCAACAAGCTTTGAGGCAACTGTAGTGTAAAAATGGTTAAAAGAATCTGCAATAATTTCCTTATCAAAACATATATTTCCATCAATGTTGAGACAAATATTAGAAGAGGAAGATAATCCTTTCTTAGATGGTAAACCAAGATTCTTAAGAATAGACCAGAGTGACTTTGAGTCATTTTTGTTAGCTTCAAGAGACTCTGTAAAGAAGTTTTCTTTCGCTGTATCAATTAAGCATTTACATTTATTTCTTAATAATTTAAATAATTCAAAATTTTCAGCACTTTTATCACTTTTGTAATTACTAAAAGCCTTGTCTCTTTGCGTGATGGCCTCCAAAATGTCAGAATCTATCCATGGTTCAGTCCTTTGTTTAATTCTCATTTGTTTAATAGGAGCAATATTGTCTATCACTGACATAAATATAAGTTTAAAAAGATCCCAAGCTTCAGAAGCATTGTCACACAATAAAACCTGATTCCAATCCGTAGCCAAAAGGTTCGCTTGAAAAATCTCCCTGTTATAATTTTTCATTGAACGTGCAGAAATGTTATTATGCGATCCTATGAATGATTTTGTTACTTTCCGGGTACAATATATCATGTGATGGTCACTGAAAGTTGTTTCTATAACACCAGACTGTGAAATCTTCTCCGGGTCCGAAACTAGAACCAAATCAATAGTGGTCGAAGTGGTGTTGCACACTCTTGTACTATTACATATTAATTGTGTTAAACTAAACATATTGATAAAATCTTTAAAAGATGACACAAGAGCACAAGATCTAGATTTAGAAACATCTGTGTTGAAGTCACCCAAAATTACAGTTTCATATTCAGAAAAATGGGTACTAGATGATAAAACACTTTCAAATTTATCATAAAAATTACACTGTTTCGGTGGTCTGTAAACTGCACCGCAAAGAATTGGTTTACACTTCGGCAAGAGTATTTCGAGCCATGTTGCTTCTAATTCTGCATGCTCCAGATCCCTACGACTGTTGAACGACAAGTCGCTACGAGCGTAGATCAATACACCACCCCCGTGACGATTTCTATCCCTGCGTTGAATTGAATAGTTATTAATAAAAATTTCCGAGTCCGGTACCGAGTCGTCAAGCCATGATTCTGAGATACAGATGCACGCAGCTCTTGTTTTACGTGCTATAATACGTACTTCGTCCAAAGATGGAATCAAGCTTCTAGTGTTGATGTGTATGAAATGTAGACCCCTTTTTTCAAATACATGGTACTGTGTACTAGGACTTGAAGCTGAATTTTCATAACAATCTGTTGAAGGACCAGGATGTGGATTTTTATCTCCGCATAAAAGTATACATATGGGCAGGAAACTAGACTGTCTCTTTATAGAACACCATGATGATACTTTATTCTTATATGTCTCGACTTCATGACTAATAAAATGACTGTAGTATGACAGTTTACCATGTGAAACAGGAAGAATATCAATACTGTCCGAAATCCAATTGTGATCCGAGCAAGGGTACACTTTTATATAACGATCGCTGTTGTCTTCCGAGGAACGTAGCAGGTAAAAAGTTAGTACAATCTGTAACTTGAACATATTCATTTTTCACCTATATATGTCACTGGAACTTGAAATATCTTCAACTTGCATAAAAATAAAAATAAAAAAAGCTTAAGAAGCAGTTTGAACCTCGCTATGTGAAAATGGGGGTTTAATGCAAGTGCGTAAAGTATCGCCCCAGATTAGCATGTGCAGTTTGCACAAAATAATCAGGGACGACACTTTCCGCCAAAACTGGATTATTGTCAAGACGAGACATCGTTTAAAAGGAAAACAAACAAGACAATAGGAAAGTATCGTCCCTGATGAGCATGTGCGGACTACACAGGCTAATCTGGTACGACACTTTACGCACTTGCTTTAAATCCCCTTTTCGCTCTAGTTTATTCTGCGAGTATTACTGCATTCGTAATGTTTGTTAAAGACTTAGCTTATATTCATGACCCCACCCAGGTTATACTCTGATTTTCTGACGGTGAGTCGGATTTCCGGCTTTTACAAATAACCCCCCCCCCCAGTTGAGTCGTTTGATTGCATCAATTGAAACATTCGGTGTTTGCAAATCTTCAAGGTTGGTGAAAATAATCAGAAAGCAAACAATAACAATTAATTTAACTGGTTTATAAAAGCTACATTTAAAGATTCAAAGTAAAGCCGTTTAAAAAAAAAATAATATCGTGACATTTTGTTTTATTATAGCACATCTACACATCAGTTCATGACAGAATATTTAAGTAATATATTGTCACAGTTTATTTATTTACATTTCATGTAATATATTACGATATATTTTTTATTAAATATTGTCAAACGATTGATTTGTACTGCATGATGGTTTTGGAAGATTATTCAGTGATTCTTAATTGCCATGGTACACACTAACACTTAAATTTATATTGTTAAATATTTACAGTATGTAAACACTCTATATAGCATAGAACCCACTACTCCCGTATATTGAAATTCACATTTCATGATTTGCATAGAAAGTTCTTCAACCCGTCAGGTTTGTTTACTAACTTAAATGCTAAATGTTTGAACGTTGACAGTGTTTTATTTATTTGCAATCGCGGTACATAACTGCACGCCAGTCAGGTGTCAAACATTTGTCAGAGAGTCACTTTCGATAGAGCTTTAAAAGGCTTTCTATGTACTAAATCATTAATATATAAATATTGCAGACCTGTTCACGCAATGGCTCGACTGTTGTGAGTCACTAAATTGGATTTTCCTAGAATCGTGCTTCGACTTCCATTTCCAAAATATATAAATATTAACTATTCCATTTTAGACGGTGAGTATCCTTGATTAATAAATTAAAAAGGATAAATCTCATGTATGATTTTAACTTGGGTATAGACCGTTATGTTGGTGATTGGGGCCTTAAGCCGATCTTACATTATATCAGACATTCAAGGTTTTAATTCTAAATTACTTTATTTATACAATTTAAACCCCTAAAAATGTAAAATATGTTTAACAGATGTGTCTCGTGATGACTGCTCCATTTTCAATTTCTGTGAAACTTTTAATGACACACCAATCAGAAAATCATTATATTGTTTTTTATATATGATTTGTTTATACATAAATAACTAATGGAAAAAAGGTTCACTTCGCTCAATGAGTAATCCATAATGTGTATTGTTTGATATTACATAGTTATATTACATTCATGTGTTTATATAACACAACGCAACTATATTTAGTCAATTTATTGCACGTATACCCTTGTTGTGATTAATTAATTCTCAGTAACCGCTCATTTATGACGTGTTCTNGAGCCGAAATCAACGCGACCATTATAATTTGCAGGTATGCCGATAATACTAGGTAAATTTTGAACACACAGACGGTTACTTCGCGAAGTTTAGAAAATCTATGCCACGAGCCTTGTCGAATTGTTAAGTGAATAAACTTATCTGTATTGAACACTTACGAGTTATACTAGTTATCACATCATTGTCTGATTTTTCTCTTTTCATTTCGATCGTTAACGAAAGAGAAAAATGGCTAAATAAAAACTCACTAAAAACATAAAATGACCTCATGAAAATAAACAAAATGACGCACCTATATTGCGCGTGTTTCCTACATCAACATCGTTGACTACAACACAATGTATCTGTTGAGGATATATCTCAATAATGAGGTGTCATAATGGGATCAAAATGCATCCGGTTTTCGGTTATGTCAATAATGAACGTGTTAACAAATTTTAAAAAGAAAACACAGAAACACACCAAATTTTATTTTGTTAAGTGGCAAAACCCGGTTCATTATTTTTACAAATTTCAAAACATGATTTATCTTTTATAAAACGGTATTTTCAGATTTTTTTTTATTCGTTTATCGTATTGCTTGTTATGTTGCTTTGTTTAGACAATTTGGTATTCAGTGACACACGATCGCAAACAATACAGAGAGAGTGAAGATTTGGATCTAATACACCTTAACGCCAATCCTTGTCAGCTATGTCTCCCGTCATTGTCAATACAGCAAAAACATACTTGTACAATAATGCGATTTAGCACAACTTTTTCGGTCGCGCTCTCAGAAAGGGGGTTAAATGCATGTGCGTAAAGGGTCGTCCCAGATTGGCCTGTGCAGTTCGCACATGTTTATAAGGGACGACACTTTTCGCCTAAAATAGATTTTTGCTAAGAACAGACTTTCTTTAAACGAAAAATATCATAAATAGTGGAAAGTGTCGTCCCTGATTAGCATTTGCGGACTGCACAGGCTAATCTGGGACGACACTTTACAATCATAATCACATACATTAAACCACCTTTTCACAGAGCGAGGCTCACTTTATTTCTGATATTTCGCTCGTCTTTCGGATCCTTCTCAAACATCTCGGACTAAAACTATCGTTTCTGATCCGTTAAATAGCTTCGCACCATGCTGTCAAGTACAGGCCATGATTATGTTTGACAGAACAACGTCAACTAATGTGTTCATGTTGACAATTTGTCACACGTAAATACTTGATGTCCTCGGAACATAAGTATCAACGTCTTTGTACTTACTTGTTGCTTGGTATGAAATAACACTTCAGGTGCGCGTTTCGAGTGGCTAACGTCGGTGGTTTTCTATGAGGATTTCTTTCAATTAGAAACGACCAAGTGTTCGTACCAATTGACATCACGTTAACGCTCAAAACTAACATTGAAATGCTTAATGGAAACATTGAAACATACCTTAAATAACTGACAACTGTTGAAATTAATTTTAATGGAACAGTGGGAAACGAAGCCGAAATATTGACAGGAAATATTGTGTTTCATGACACAATATGGTCGTCAGAATGTAAATAAAAAAATATATATATTATTTTCAAAGCATAACAATTGTTGTTCAGTTTGAATGTGAACGTATATGACAGTTATCTGTGCACACAGGTTAATGTAAAATGAGTTTTAATTCAACATGTCAAATACAAAAAATTGTTTAGGTATCAAATGTTTTCAATTAAACTTTGTTTGTTTAATTTCTACAGATATTGCTTGCGACCAAATGTCAAATATCTACACGACTTCAAACAGAATTCGCTTAGCAGACATTTTATTGTTACTAATGTACTATACGCGATTCCTCTAGCTTTACATATGGTTGTAACTGTCAAGACAAATGTTGAAATACTAGTACATGTTTTGGTAGGAGTTGGTTTATTGATTTACAAATATAAATGCGTGAACAAAATATGAAACTTACTTGGGTGATACGGCATATTTTTCATTCCATATACATATGGAAAAAAATACATAATTACTTAAACAAATCAAAAACAACGCATACACGTCAAATACTTGAAATGGAGAACTCTATCGTGTTCGATTCAGTTTGTTGATAAGGGTTTCCACTGGACTAAGCAAACAAAAGCAAAAACTGGGTGATATTCTATTGTCTATGGGTTTGAATACCATTTTTTAAGATTTAATGACATCAATGGCTATATAATCATGTTATCAAATTAAACTGAACGGAAAGTCCGAAGACATTGTTGAGGTATAATCAAAATGTGCATCACTGACTGTCAATTTGTTAATTCAACAACTTCGTTCATTTCGACGAAGAAATGAACAAATACATCGTATTAATTGCATTGTCTCCTATTGTATACATGCGTTAATATATATTTTATATTTATTTTAAGACAATTAATCATTTTAAATCGAATTTATATTTCTAACTTATGTGACAGTTTTTATTATGTATATAATCATTGGACCTCCTTAGAGTGGTTTTGTACATATATATAATGCTTTTGTACTGCTTTACTGTGTTTTCGGGTGCAAAAATGAGATGATAATAAACTCTTATGTCTGTCTGTCTATTACGCTATTGGTACCTAAGCGTGAACACAACTCTTTGCTATATAGCATTACGCACTTACATTCTTCAAGTTGAAGATACACTTAAGGACAACACTCACATGAAAGCTTTTCTGCGCTGTTTGTTTAATCGAAATTACATAATACTCTACTCTGAAAGGTAAACAAAGCTCAATGAGAAATTAAAGTCAAGTTCAGTGCCTAGGATTACAACGACTGCGCTTTAAAATTTATCTCGCAAAAATTCACACAAAATATGCATATAAAATGACTTGAAAGAAAAGTAGTGAGCACATGGTGTTGAAAATAATTCAGATCATGGTTGGCGTTGTAAAGGGTGATGGAAGAGACGGTGGTTGATTTAAACTACTTTAAAACTAATTACATGAAGTGAATTATTTATTGCTGATGAATTATGTATTGCTGATGAATTATTTATTACCGACGCTTTTTCATTTAAAATTAATTTATGCGATTTTGAACACGATTTGGTCTGTTAGTTCATAATTGCTTTCCAACAGTTTCCCGAAACCTATAAAGTGGGGAAATTGATGCTACACCTATTAAATGCATTACATAGTACACTGTGTTAACCCTTTGAGCGCTGGAACCGGATTTTGAAGACCTTTGCAAACAGTTTGGATCCAGATGAGACGCCACAGAACGTGGCGTCTCATCAGGATCCAAACTGTTTGCTATTCTGATAGTATTCTTTGAAAAAAAATCGAAGACAATGCTAATTTTAGAAATTTAGCAGACAACATTTTAGCAGACGACAAATTTCTCAGCATGCAAAGGGTTAATTAAAGAAACGCATTCAGTTTTATTTGTTGGACTTCATCTCGAAATAACAAGTTAGGCATTATGAATTTAGCCTGAACGGACGAAAATGGTGAACAGAAAATGTAATTGTTTATTTTGGATGAGGAGATGGTTATCGATAAATTAACAGAGTTCCATTTGCTTTTATTGTTTATATCATGGACACTTGTTTAATAATTAATCTAATCATACACTATTTATTTATATGAATATAATTATAATATTTAAGGTAAATAAATAACACAAACTTAGACCGTGTATCGATAGAGACTGCTTTACATGAAGGCGAAATGAAATATAAATAAATGCCCAGCACAATTTGACCCTCCAATTTCAAAGTCAGTTTTAACGTTTCTAATATAATTCATCGCATACTTTCCATCAGTAACGTTCATACTGTTTTCATTAATATTCACGTTAGCAATACAACTAGTTAAATCATAGGTGTACATTTACAGTTCTGCGCAGTTTGATACCAATTGAGTTCATTTCCCTTCCCTTTCATTTATATTTATGGACTTGACATCCAGTGAACTAGGATCAGGTTTTGAATTAAATTCTATATAATAATTAAACGACCCCTCGTAATCGTACTGTCACATCGGAAGTTTGCCTGTGCGTATCAAAATTCACTACAAAAGAAACGTTTAAACCGCATCTTAACCGCCTCCAACATGATACGTATGATTTACAATGTGCGTAATACGTATCTTACACCTTGTATGTATGAGTTATAGTTAATAAACATTTCAGAACGAAAAGCAAAACGTGAACGCACTCAGTTTAACAAAATACTTTTTTTCAACATTTATTAATCGAAACGTTCTAGATATACCTTAAGATATATCTACGTATGAGGAAATTATAAAAAAAACAATCATACAAATCGAAATTATCCGTGGAAAAAAAGAAGTTATTATTTGACGTTGCCTGGTATTTATTTAAATCCAAGACTTAAATTACCGGTTAATTTTTCAATAAATATTTAGTGTTACGTAGTAACATACTAAGTGGTTATTATATTGCCGATTATCATAGTAAAAATGTATACTCCTTATAGTAATATCTTTAGACTATCTTCTATGATCTGTTTCATCTTTCATGTGTATCAATAAAACCCATGAACAAATTGTTTTTGTAATTATACGTTTTAATATGACAGAATAGAACAGAAGAATGTTGTATTACACATTAACTTTACAGTTTCTAGTGTTAAACGCAATGCTGATACAAAAACATTAATATTGTAAGCTTTTTTTTGCAAAAATATCATTATCTACTGCTACTGCTACTGCTACTGCTACTGCTACTGCTACTGCT